>PVHY01001381.1:0-161312 GCA_004024945.1 Uropsilus gracilis | reverse complement strand
ATACTTGGGAATTAACCTAACAAAAGACGTAAAAGACCTATACAAAGAAAACTATAAAACATTCTTAAAAGAAATAGAAGATGATGTAAAAAAATGGAAAGACATTCCCTGTACATGGATCGGAAAAATCAACATCATCAAAATGGCTATACTACCAAAGGCCATCTATAGATTCAATGCAATTCCAATAAAGATCCCATTCAACAAATTCTTTGGAGCCTCCTGATTTATGCTCCTATTACTTTTCAGCACCATATCAATTGACCAGGCATAATCCCAGTCTCTTCCTAAAACTCAAAATTGTATATGGCAGTCATCAATGCAGGTTTGAAACTACAATTGCACAGTATAAAAATCTAAAATGAAAACTTGACATCCTTCTTAAAGTATTGTGGCAATTCCTAAAGCAAAAAATTTCACTCTCCTATGTTATTATCTCCAATTCATTCATTATTCTCGCTCTTCTTTCTGGTTCATTTACTCCTCAATCCCATTCCCTCAAATTCCCACTCATTTTTAGGTAGAGATCACTCGGGTTTTGTCTCACTTCATACTCATGTTAAGTTGCCCTTAATTGCATTCCCAGTTAAACCTTAGCAAGAATAGTTTTTTCCTCAAATGAATTCTCATACTTAGAGCTAAATTATTATGTTCAGTGAATTCTTACTCCAGTAATTCAGTAGACACATATCAATTTTAGCTTTTATGTGTATTAAACTGTTACTTGTTCTATGGGTTCTGTAAACACTGTAGTCCTTTTTCACTGAACTATACCAGCCTTGGGGATAGAATCATGGAGGCCCAACTGACTCACTTCCTTTTTGTGCTGAAAGATAGAACTGGTAAGAATACATATTACTTTCACCTCTTTTATAAAGAGTTGTGATTCTAAAGAAACTTCTGTTCTGCTCACTTTGTGCTCCCTATTCCCTCTGCCTTAGCACTTCAAACACTGAGAACCAAGTATCTTCAGTTTGCCGACAAGTGCCACTGTTCTCATCTAATGGGAATTGATACTTTTCCTTAGTGAACCAGTCTTCTATCAGAACAGTACCAAATAGTTTTAACCCATCCTAAACACCTCCAATTACACCAAGGTAGCTTGTGAAGGCATGTGGTTAGCTCCATTGTTTCCTGAGTCCTTGATTAGGGATTTAGGCTTTAAATTTAGCATTTTAAAATTTATTTTTGGTATGTGTTAATATGTGAGTGAGAAGTATTTTCTGCCTGAAAAAGTTAGTCGATTTTTCCCATACTGAAATTTTACTGCAGCATGATTGCCCTCTATTTACATCACACCTTTCCTTACTTTAAGACCTCTGCAAGTGATGTCAGGATTACCTTAGTGGCTCTAGTAGAGATAATAATTTACTCCATTAGTAGCTCTATTATTCATACTGACCATATTATCTCACTCACTCTGCTGTTTCACAGACTCAAATCATCCTGGAAATAATGAACCATTGGCAACACTGACAAATAAGATTTCAACAACAAACTTTCATAGTGAACGTCTCCAACTCTCTTCTGGCCTCCTTCCGAATTAACAGTAAACTAGTAGGATTTTACATTGAGATTACTTCAGCAATCACGTTTCTTTATCTCTTGCACTGATTATTGTCCTTAGACTCATAAGTTCTCACCTTACATGATTAGCTCTTTGGTCTTCAGAATTGCTCCTAGTGATGAATGACACTCTATGAATCTGGGGACCTCTCTCATCTCCTTGCTAATTTCAATTTTTTTTGACATTTGACTTTTGTTTCCCTTATCATACTCTTTTATTAATGATGTTTCAAAATGCTCCATACCCTTGCTTCCTCAAAAAGCAAGCACTTACCATAACAGACAGATAACAGTGTAAACTAACAAACCAAAGGTGGCTGGGTCTAAAATGACCAACGTGACTAATGAGAATGGTGTGGTGTGGTTTCAGGTAGAGTGCATAAAATTTTACTTTGCAGTATTACTTTGCCAATGATTTTGAAGATTTGTAAGTAGATGGTGTCTCTATATTTCTGTTGCCATTGACGAATTCATGCTAGGCTCTCTAAGGGCAGGGTCATGGTGCAGTTATTCACCCAGTGACACCTAGTTAATATTCCTAATGGAATCACTGAGGTTGACTCCATCCTTCCTTCAGTGGAGCTAGTTTATGTTCCCAGGCCCTCCCTCTTAGAGACTGGCAAAGATTTACCTTGCTATTCTGTGCTCAAGAGTATTCGTCTCTGTGCCCTGAGTGAGGAGTGAGGAGACGTAGTAGGCGAGCATTATCAATATTTCTGCTGAAGTTTTTTTTCTATCACTTTCCTTCCGGAGAGCTGGATGCACACATGCACACAGTTTTTCTCCAGTCAAACTCTATTTCAGAGTTCTCCCCAAAGATCTTCAGATTAAGTTATTCACCATAACTCTTGCTGAACTGATAATAAGTTAATTTCAGGACTTAGAAACAAAAACAAAATTTTCCCACTCTTCCTGTTCTCACTAGCCAGTCTCAAGTGGTAAAATATATTTTCAAGATTTATCGAAACTTTGCTAGCCCACTGTCTCTCTACCATAGAAAGCAGGAACAGAGAAGATATGTGTGGTCCAAGGGCCCAGTTTGACTTGGGCTGCTTGATATACTGAAAGACCTCAAAAAACTCTGTTTCACTGACTTTGTAAGATTTTGCCCTATAAGTTAACCCAAAAGTTGCCAAGACCTTACAATAAATGGTTACCCTGGAAACTCAGGGAAACCCAGAATAAACCCAAAGTATGAAATCATTGTTTAGAATGTCCCTGGCTTACTCTTTCTAATTCATAGTTGACGCTTTTGGACAAGCTTTCTGTTGCTGAGGAGGAGGCCTGAGTCTGCACATGTCATAAACAGATGTGAAGTCAAACTGCTTTAGAGGGGACCCAACTGAATAGGCAGTGGCCTTGCTTTGGCTTCACCAAAATGCTTCATATAGCTTGAAATTCTTACCAGATAAGATTTAAACCTGTGTACTCTCTGTCTGATGCTGACAGATATTCTTTGTTGCTCACTTTCAAAGGTGTCACATACACATTTGTTAGATTCATTTTATTCTTGGAATCGGCTCTTCTGAATCACCTCATATAAAACGAAAGCAAGAAGGAAAAAGAAAAGGACTTGCTGTCATGGCTATAAGTAGTGTTTCTATAATATATCTTAGGGATCTTTTTACAACTTTTGTTTTTATTGATTATGAAAATCTCTGCATTTATTGTACTTTAGATTATAAGCCGGATTCTGTTTAGTGCAACCATCTTGCTTTAAAAAAAAGGAAACAACTCAGATCTATTTTTTTTTCCTTTCTTTTTTTCCTTTTTTTTTTTGATTGATAATTTTTTTTATGATTTCATATTATAGCCACTATTGGTTTAAAATTTTAATACCTATACCTCATTGATTTAGTTTTAACGGTTACTTCAACTTTATAGTACACCTCTTTAACTTTTCCTATTTTTATGAATTATATGAGATATATGTCATTTCTTGTATAATGAAAGAAACAATTACCTTTCTTTGGCTACTATGTCATATATACTATAAAGCACATAATAAATTGTTATTATTTTTGCTTTACAAACTCTACAAATACATTGTTACTAGTTTTATCTTCTTATTATGTAAAACAATAATGAAAAGGCTTTAAATATTTATCTATATACTTATCATTGCTGGTATGCATTATTTCTTTTTAAAGACACATTTCTATCAGTTATCATGTTCCTTGCTCTGAAGGACTTCCTTTCACAAATCTTTTAATACAGGTAGACGACAGAAATAAACCTCTGATTTTTTATCTGAAATAGTCTTGATTTTTCTTTCATTTTGAAAAGATGTTTTTACTGGATTTAAATTAGATTGATAGTGGTTAACCCCTTTCCCTTTCTTGCCTCTTTTAGTTGTTTAAAGATTTCTTTTCATAGTCTTGTGGCTTACATTTTTACTTACAATAAATCCATTTCTTTCCTTATTTTTACTCAGATGATGTTTCTTCAGATATTTTACTATCTTATGCCTTGATGAAGTGTTTTTATTATTGTTTTTATTCTACCTTCTTTGGATTCAGTAAGCAGTCTACCTTAAAATTCAAAAAATGTTTAGATACTTTCTTCTAGCATTTTTATTCTGTCATTTCTTTCTTCTCTTTCTGGGCCTCCAACTATACCTATGTTAAAACATTTGCTACTATTTCATAGAGCACTGAGATATATCCACTTTTTAGGCTTTTTTTTCCTTCTTGGTTTCATTTGAAGTTTTTGGTACTGTATCTTCAATTTCACTAATCTTTTCTTTCTCACTTTATTATTGTGATTTTTATTATAGTTCTACTTAGTTCATTTTTATCCACTTTAGTCCAATATGTCCATACATTTTATTATATACTTATATGTAGTTATAAAGCATTTTACATATCTTTGGTTGTAATTTCATCATCTCTATCATTTGTTGATGTTTTTATTGAAAATTAATTTTGCTATTGATTTTTCCTGATATTGGTCATGTTTTCCTGATTCTTGGAGTGCTCACTTTCCAGGTACATGCTAGACTTTGTGAATAACATATTTTTAAGAATCTGGATTATATAATTATTCTTTAAAGGATCTTTGTTTTGGTGTTCAGTTTGCTATCATTTTGATCCTTTTGAGGTTTAAAAAGTTAAAGTGTATCTTATACTTTGTAATATTTAAATCTTCTAAAATGTAGCATTCTCTGAGGTTTCTGCTAAGTATCTGATGTGATAAGTAAGACACTGCCTTATCTGGTCAGAAATTGTGTACCTCCTACCTTTGAATAAGCTCTGTGAACCATGCAGTCCATGATTCCAAGGTGTTACTTGTCTACATTCCTGAATTTTCATCCTGGGCATATAGATTGTCATATTCAGTGGAGATTGAGTGGAAACCATCAGAGGATATCTATAACTGCTTTTCTTCATAAGTCCCCGCTTCCAGTATTTGGCCTACAACTTCTTGTCTACTTAGTCTCTCTGAAGGCTGATCTGTCTCTCTCCTTAACTTAGCAAGGCTGCCATGCTACCTTTTGACCCTTCATAGGCTGCAATATGCATTCAGGCAGGAAGCAAGTATCATTGTAGAATCATTTCTTTTAGCCAGCCACGAGGCATGCAGCTTTAATCCCAGCCTAGAATGGGAGGCTGAGACTGGGAATAGCTTGAGTCCATGGGTCCAAGACCCACCCGGGGCAACATAGCGAGACCTGGTCTCGAAAAAATAGCTGGGCATGGTGGTGAGCACCTCTAATCCCAGCTACCTTGGAGGCTGAGGCTGGGGATCGCTTGAGTCCGGGATACCCCGGCAACTAGAGTCTGCGGTTCTGGGGACAACATAGTGAGACCTAGCCTAAAAAAAAAAGATCATTTCTTTTGTTTCCCTTTTCTCAGGAATCAGAATCCTTCTGTACACATTGTAGACATTGGTTAATGGAGGAAAATAGGTGTTTTATCCCAACCCCACCCAGTTTCTTGTCCTTTGGGAAGGTAAATCGAATCTTTGCTGAGTTTCCATTGCTAGAAGTCAACCTTTCCAAGTAAGTTTGTTTTTTTAACAATAGGTTTGAATTAAGATCTAAAGAAAGTCCACATAAAAAATTTGTTTTGCCTATAAACATTTTCTATTATATAATTCATCCCCTCTTTTTTTAAAGGCTACTGATTTCTTAACTAAATTGGTAATTGTACTTTGAAATTCTGGATTTGGTTGATTTCTTCCTTGTGTTGTCCTTTAACTTGTCCCTCTATTTTAGGAAAACTAGCTAGATATAGCACTTAAATGATATAAGTGAAAATTCTTTAGGCAGCATCATTTTATAGGTGCTATGTATACTCCTAGTGCATTATATCATGAGTATAGCTCTGTCTGGTATTATAAATTCCACCAATCAAAAAATTCCCACTCCATGAATAGTTTTGGCATTTATTCATGATATTTAACATTATTTCATTAGAACTATAAATCATTTATTTTTTGATCATTATGCATTTAATTAGCTTCTCAATGAAAATTTTAGATGGTTATTTTGCCAATAGGAACATCAAATTGGAAGGGAAATCTGTAGAAAAAGACATAATGGTGTTAGGGTTAGAAAGGAATTGGAATAGATTAATTCCAAGGAAATGATATACTTTTTTTCATTTATCACTCTAGCAACTTAGAATGACCGACTACAGTTTTATGTTTTAAAAGTCAATTTAAAGGGGGGAAAATGATTCCTCAGACTGAATTATTCTATTACTGATTCTTAGAGAATATCTACTCTATTCCTCTATTTTCACTGATGAGAGAAATGAAGGTCCACAACATTAAATGAAACAGAAAAAAGTAGTGATGAAAGAAGACTCTGAGACCCTTACAGACCCGAACTTCTGTCTTGACTCACAAATTGACTACTTGTGTGATCGTTGTCAAGTTATTTTACCTCTCAAATTTTTGACTTCCTCATTTTGGTTATGGAATAAGGTATAAAAGGCAGTCTTGAAATATCTTAAATACTTATAGTAACAATTATTATTTAAAAGACATTTTATTGAGTGTTTAGTTCTGTTGGACACTATGCTATGCACTAGCAATATAATTTTTGAGATAGAAGAATAAGGATCCCCAAAGATACCTACTTCTGAATTCTCAGAACTTGTGAATGATACTGCAAAAGACTTTGAACTTATGATGGAGTTCAGGCTCTTGATCTAGGGAGATTGTTCTGCATTATCCAGGTGGGACCAGTGTCCTTTATAAGTGCAAGAGAGAGGTAGGAGGAGCAGGTTTTTAAAGGGTATATGATAATAGAAGCAGAGATTGCAGGAAGGCAGTCATGAACAGAGGAATGCAAGTAGTTTCCCACAGCTGCAAAGGGCAAAGAATAAATTCTCCCATTGAATCTCTAGGAGGAATATGACTTTGATGACACCAAGATTTTAGCTAGTGAAGCCTACTTCTGACTTCTGGTCTCCAGAATTGTAACGTGATAGACTGATGTCACCTGAAATTTGTGGTTATATGGTAAAGCAGAAGAAACTGATAATTTTCAAGAGGTCAGAGTACCTCTGTTTTCAAGGACACTATTATTACAGCTTCATCTTTCTCAGTTGGCCTATGTTAAACATCCTCGATCCAATGTTAAGGTGAATTATCACACTATGGGTTTTAAACTCTCCTTAAGCAAATATATTTATAAAATTACAAGTTTGATAAGATAGTTCTATCTTTTTTGAATATGCATTAAGATATGCTCAGATCCATTAAATTTATTCTTCCAAAATTTAACTGCTTCCCCAACCCCCCCCATTAATTTATAAACCATCAATAATGCCATCTGTATTTTGGAATGTCAAACACCACTCAGCATTTAGCAGGATTTTCCTCTTTCAACTTTATGTTGAGGACCCTAGCTCACTTCAATGAGGCATGCATTAACCAGCATGACTACTAACTAGCGTAGCAGCCATGATGGCAAGATGCCAGGAACTTGGTTCCTTGCTGATCTATGATGTTATTAGGCATCAGTATTTAATCAACTCTCTTGAGAGCTTGTAGATATGTGTAATTTGGAAAAGAATCATAATGCCTTGAACTGTTTTGAACACTCCCTTACTCAGCTAAGCCCTCTCAGTCACTGCTTGCTAATACTTTCTTGAATGAAGAACATAAAACACACACACACACACACACACACACACAACACAGAGTACTCTTAAAGAAGAGATCTTATGTCAGTATTCAAACTCCTGGAATTTGGTGTTGATATAGGTCAACTTGCCAAATTTTTGTATGTCCTAAGTAAAACAATGAGCAAGAAACAAGGAAAGACACAGCTCACTTGAGCAGATGATGTGAATCCTCTCCAAATTTTCTGCAGTTGTAGCAATGACTTGGAACAGCAGGCAGGAGACTATATAGATTGCAGCTTTAGCAATTACACAGCTGATTGGACCAGGCCTAACTGAATTTGGCCTGACTTTGTGGGCTGTGATTTTCATAGTTTTTTCCTCCTTCATAAGGGGCAAAGCATTTTCACATGTGCCACACTTGTGAGGCATGTGCCACACTTATTTTTCCACCCTAGAAGCATATGCCTCTCTTCTCCTCAGACATAAGGTCATTCATGGAGACCACAGTGAAGAAGACAGGTGGTATCTCCATCTTTACCCTCTCAGCAGAAAGAAGATAAAACTAATAAAATCTAGAGGGCATGCTTAACTTGACCACATACTTACTATGTTATATTAAACAAGACCACAGACTTTCATGAGTCTATTTTTTCTTATCTGTAAAATGGCTATAATGATAATTTAAAATGTTAATAGTTCAAATAAAATTATACTAGGATAAAGAACAAATTTGCATGAAGCTATTTTTAAACTGTAAAGTGCGTTTTGTTACTCTGTCTTAAAACATTGTCTCCTAGAACTTCTTAGCTTCTTCACTCACAAATATAACCAGGAATAAAGAAATGTCATTGGATCCTTTTTCCTATCTTAAAACCATTGAGTAATTTCACATTTTTACTTTGAATCAATGTCATCTGGCCACAATGTTACTCTTTAACTCTATTTCCCTTTGGTTCATATCTTTTTAGTCACACTGGCTTCTGATTATTTCCTTAGACATGCAAGGTCATTTCCACCTCATAGTCTTTGAGGTTATACTTGCTTTGACTGGAATCCCCTCTCTCTTGTGTAG
The DNA here is from genome assembly GCA_004024945.1 of Uropsilus gracilis. Classification (NCBI taxonomy): domain Eukaryota; kingdom Metazoa; phylum Chordata; class Mammalia; order Eulipotyphla; family Talpidae; genus Uropsilus; species Uropsilus gracilis. The sequence continues at coordinate 152,597 of PVHY01001381.1, read as the reverse complement.
TTTGTGCTTTCAAAGGACTCACCATTTTTGGACCCCTTTCCTCAATGCTTTACCTAAAGGGATCTTCTTATTTCATAGTTATAACTATATTTATCACAGTAATGTCTATATTTCCTTTGTAGAGCTAACATAAGCTAGTTAATCTGCATATCAAATTGATGATCATTGAAAGGTAATATCCAAGGTGAAGGAAACAATTCCTCTTTGATGGTAAGAATAAAAATCAAGCAGACATTCATTCTGGCAAAAACCAAGTCCGTGCTTTGTTTAGGTTTATAAGGTTGTATGTGGTGGTGGTGGTGGGGAGTTTAGTAAGAGATTTCAGTTGTCTACTGGGATTCTGTTCAGGAGGATGTGGTCCTTAAGGAAATGTAAGTAATAATTTAATCTTCATGAACACCTTCAGCATCTCACACAGAACCTGACTTATTTTGATTCAGGCAGAATGAAATATGCCTCTAGCTTTTGAGATAATCTGCTGATAAGCTGATTTAAGAGAGCCAGTACCTCATGTTGACCTCTCTGTCTTTCTCAGCAACTCAATCTTTGATGATGTGACATTCCTGGAAATTCCTTCCTTTTCTCATACCCACTAGTTTACATCAAGTCCCCCCCCGAATCTAATGATAATTGGAGATTTTCAACTTCAGTTCTATGCTTGCTCAAGGGAATACGTATGAGAACTTGTTAAAAAATTAAAATAATTGATGAAATATAATAATGTGAGTTGGAACAAATAGAATATGTCCCAAACACTATTCCAAAAATGTTAACTGTTAGTATTTGCACATCTACTCCTTAAAATAACCCATGAATTATTGTAATAATCACAACAATTATTTAAGATTTAATGATTATTAACCATACAATTATTTCCTACATTTTGTAGCTGTAGAAACTGAGACCTTGAGGGACCAAGGAATTTTTCAATGGTAGAACTGTGAAATGAGCCTGGTCAGCCAGTTTGGAGGGACACCACTTGGTCCTTTAGCTGTGAATATTGTAAACTTAAATATAGATCTTTTGGACTTCCCTGGGTCAGATGGCATACTTAGCTTGTAATTAAATATTAAGTGTTTATTGCACAACTAACACATGAAATACATTATGTTATGAGACAATTAATGCATTCATCTAAAGCAAAGGCCCACTGCTTTTATAACCCTGAACAGCCTCTCCCTTCTTCAGGGGTAGTGATTATCCCCAACTTTGTGTATCTCCTTCCTGACTGTCCCCAAACACTGTATGCATTTGTGAGTCAGCAGAAAGTATGAAATACCACTGTGGCTTCTTATTCAAATGCACACATAGAATAACATGTACACATAGTTTTAATTATATATATTAAGTTTCTTCTCTGAAAATACATATTTATGTGTGTTTTTTTTTTGATCAGCTGTAGATTATTGTATGTCTGGAACATAGTAGTATGGCTACCTGTAACTAAAATAAACATAGTAGTAGTAGTAGTAGTAGTAGTAGCAGTAGTAGTAGTAGTATGGCTACCTGTAGCTAAAATTCTGAAGTATTTCTGTGTCATTTGGAAAATAAGCCCTGCTTATCTTGGGTTTAAGGCTGACTTATCCAGTGCACAAGGCATATGAAAAGGCCTGCAAAATGATTCAACTTTAATTTATTTGAAGATCAGAAAAAAATACAATAATAATACTTCTCAGATTTATTGAGTTATAATTAACATAGGATCCCATATAAGTTTAATATATATTGTAAAATGATTTGTCTTGCATATATTCTGAAATGATTATCACAGTAAGTTTAGTAAATATCTAGCATACAGATTAAAAAAGAGCAAACTTTTTTCTTGTGATGAGAACTTTTGGAATCTACTCTCTTAATAACTCAGCTAGCCAGTATATTCCCCTTTACCCAAGTAGGCATCAAATGTAATTTTGATGATTCATGTAGCATAGGGCCTACAGAGGCAAAAGTACTCAGAACAGTATTGAGGATGCTGTCTTTCCCTTGTGATGTAGCAAGAGCAGGGCTGATGCCTGGCAAAGAGGGAGCCTCTTGGAGCCCTCCCCCACCTTATGATTAGGCTGGTGGCCATTAGTCCTGGTGAAGGTCATTCTCTATCTATGGGTGTATTTTAAAAATATATTCAAAACCTCAATGTATCCTGAGTTGAAAGATTCACTGCCTAAAGCAGGGATATTTCTGATACCAGCATAGACTCTGTGAAAATGAATTCAGGCAAAACTCAAGTGTGCTTGGGAACCTAAAGCAGAAGAGTTAGGACACATGAAGCCTGGGAATGTTTCAAAGTTTCCAGAGATCTAAATGACCCTCCTCCCCCTCCTCTTCAGCTAAGGATTCTCTCTCCGTCATCCCTCTATTTATCTGCCTCTGTCCGCTTTCTCTCTGAATCAAGCTTTGCTTCACCTCGAGAGCTCTGTCATTTAAGAGGCTCACCTTTTAGGTGAGACAGAATCAATCTGGTCTGGCTCAGACCAGATGGATATTGCTTGTCCAGTAAATGAGGGCCAGAGGCCACAGAAAGAGCAGCAGACCTGGATCTGGCTGTTATTTTCATAGAGTCTCAAAGATGTCATTCATCACTTGATTACTCAGTCAATGTAAATGTCTGTCACACATACAATGTCAGTGATGTGCTTACTGAACATGGGCCAACCTTAACTTACACAGCTACAACTGTGTAATGTAATCTCTTCTTCTGTAATCTCTTCATTCCAGGGGGAAGCAACTCATAATTCATTCCAGCTAATGCATGCAGGCTTCATCATGGGGCCAAGAATCTAGAAGTGCACTGTCTCCTAATGATGCTTGTTCCCGAGTCCTAGTCAAATATTTCACTCACAAGTGATTAGCAAAAAAGTCTATTTAATCACCACTTGTTTTTATATGTATATAAATAAAGTATAAATATTAAATGAATCTTTGATGACTTTGCAGCAAACATACATGTACAGGGAGCTTATAGACCTTCTTTCTCTAGTTGGTCTTAAGACTCTGATTGGTGTTTTTATTGAGCTAACATTGTTTTGTAATACTGACTATGATTCAGAGATACACGATCATACCTCTTCACATCTATGTGACTTTGTCTTACCTACCACCAAGGCACCCATAATTTTCCCCCATGGTCCATTAGGCCCCCTTACCTCTAGTTGCCCCAATTTACACATCTTTCTAGGGTTATTTCTTGTTGTTGTTGAAATTGGGTCAAAATGGGCAGAAGCCCCCAAACAACAAGCCACAGTAAAAAAGAGGTATTTTTAAGATATGGCTTCTTCTGCCAAGTTCTTACCAGATTCGCATCAACCCTGCATAGCAGTTGCCAGTCGAATGCAATTTAAACAACAGGGTTTCATTTACAAGGAAAATTAACCAGGAAAATGAAAAGTCCTTAATGCCACAAGTGGCCATATTTTACCCTATGTACCATTTAGTCTGAAAGTCCCAAACACATGACCAAGATAGTGCCCTTCCAAACCTGCTGGCACCCTACAAAGTCCAATCCTTTCCCAGCATCTTCTCTTTGCTTCTCTCTCCAGTATTCTGAGCTGCTCCGCTTCTCCAAGGCTCTTCAAACCTTTCAAACAGATGCTGATGTAAAAGTCAGTTTCCAAATATGCTGCCTTTGCTGCAGCTCCACATGCTTCCTTTACCAGGCCCACATTCAGCAGCATCTGGTTAAATTCACCACACCTGCCCTCAGTAGAACCTGGTCACCCCTGGCCATTCTGGCATCTGACTCTTCACTGGCTACTTCTCTGCCAGCCCTCCCCCACCATGGCTCCTTGCCACCACCAACTCACTCTTCGAGGGGTCTTCCCCTGGCCAGGCCATGTGGGTCTGCTCTATCAGCCTGCCATTTTTGTCTCTTTTTTCCTCTTCCTATCTCTGGTCCCCCTTTTTATGTGCCCCTTGGTGCTTTCCACTTCTTCTCATGGGTCTTTTTCTCAGACCCTGCCCACCAGGACATTTTGGTGCTCATACAATTTTCAACTGCATCACTGCCCTGTATTATTGTCTTTGTCTAACCCTTTGTTTTGTTTTTCGTTATTTCACATATGAATGAAACCATCCAGTAACTGTCTTTCTTCTTCTGACTTATTTTGCTTGGCATGCAAGTTGTTGCAAATAACAAGAGTTCATCTTTTTATAGCTGAGTAGTATTCCATGGTGTATGTATGTACACAAACATACACACACACACACACACACACACACATACCATATCTTAATTCACTCATCTGTCCTTTGGAACTTAGGCTGTTTCCATAAATTGGCTGTTGTAAATAGTGCTTCAATTAACTTAGGAATGCACGTAGTCCTTTGAAATAGTGTTTCTGCATTCTTCAGATATATAGATAGATATCCAGAAGTGGGATTGCTCCATCAAATGATAGTTATATTTTTTAATTTTCTTAGGAAGTTCCATACTATTTTCCATGGGGTTGGACTAGTGTATATTCCCATCAACAGGATACAAGGGTTCCTTTTTCTGGTTGCTCTGGATTTTTTTGATATGGGTCATTCTCACAGATGAAAGATGGTTTGATTTAATTAATTTGGATTGCATTTTCCTGATGATTAGTGATGATGAACATGTCTTCATTTACCTGCTCTACATCTATAAGTCTTCTTTGGGGAAGTGACTGGTATTTTGAATTTAAAGGAAATCATACAGTAAAATAACATCCTAAACCCTTAGAAACTAAGGCTTCTAGTGAAAATATTTAGGAATTAATTGTTTTCTCATAGGATTTCACTTTTTTTTTTTCAAAATGCTTTGACATCTTTCTTTATATGTTTTGTGTAGCCTCTCTTGGAAAGTATTCCAATTTGAATCCTAAAAACATCATTTTGTCTGGGTTAATAGCTTGAAGAATCACTAATCATTTCATTAGCATAGGCCCGAAGCAACAAAACCTCTGTGATTGCTTCAGAAGAATCTGTGGTTAATTCTAAGCATCTACTCAGAAAGGAGAACTGATCTGATATAGCAGATTCTACTCTCCTGACATGTAGGTTGACCAAAACCTTGAATTTTGTGTTTATAGGGCTAATAAACCTAAGGTGGGAAGGGGATGATCATGTAGTTAAAAACAGAATGTACAAATTTAGAGGCAGGACTATGTTTCTGACTTTTAATGAAATCTAGGAGAATGATTCTAGTTGGCAGTGGTAAATAGCTGAATGAGGTTGCTACATTAGTTACCTATAGATATTTGAATACGATACCATATTCTTAGTAAGGAAGTAGTTTATAAGATAAAGCCTTGGATTTAGAACCATTTACAAATGTGTGGGCTATAAAACTGAAGCAAAAAGATGAAGATACCACTGGAATATAAATTTTAAACATTTATACAGCTCTTTTTCCATTCTGCTCATAAGCTGTTTATATACATATTAGCACATTACAGCAATCAAAAAATATCCCACAGTCTCCCCACAGAACATATGGTGCCACATAACTTTGTAATGAAGGGTAATGTTGTGGGATAGAGTCTTGGTGGAAGTATTCTTGTTTGTTTTCCCATGAGGATGGAATGGATGGATGTAACATTATTGTAAGACCATATGTGCTGCAGTAACTTGGCATAAGGCAGCTGGCTTACAGGTGCTTGGCAAGTTGTATTGGGGTGGCTTCTTTCCTTTTGTATTGCTAATATCATGTGCATGAAATTATTTTAATATGTTTTTTCATGCTGGGGGTGCTTACTGCAGGCATCCCCTTTGGTTCTGAGCAGTTTGTCTCTGAATGTGGTTTCCGGAAACAGGTGACAGTCCTATTTCCTCTCTTAAGAGGATCCTTTGTTGTGGGCTTAGCACACATTGTGAACTGGAGCAGCTTTCTTTTCCTTTTCAAAAAAATCATGGAAAGGAAACTTAAAGACAAAGTAGACCAAAAATCACCTTAGGAAAGACAGGCTCAGCAATATAGCTCTGCTGAGATTGTTCAGGTACAGGCAAGGGGAACAGAAAAGATTAACAGTGATTTTTACAAACAGAGAGACAATTATAATCATTTTAAGTAGCTGTTAATCCAGAAGAATCTGTAAGTTTGATTTTGAATCATGAATTTGTAACCTTTGCAGCTGGAGTATAGTCAGTCTGCAGGAAAGAGCATGATTCCATCATGTCACAGCCCAACACCAATTATCATAGGGGCTGAAGGCTTTTAATCTTTGGGAATGTTTTTAAGGTTAGATACATGAGGAATGACTATAATAAACATTGCCACCTATTTCAGAGTAATTCCATACCCTAACTGTGAGATATTTATTAGTAGCCAATGTTCCTCTGAAGATATACACAATGGAGGTACTGGATTAGCTTATTTCATGGGTATAAAGAGCGCCTTTTAAAAGGGCTACTCAGTTCATTGATTCTCTCAGACTCATGTCTTTGAAGCTATCTTCTAGGAATAATGAGACAGGATAATATGATCACAATTTTTATGTGAATGATGACATATAGTTGACTTTTTAGGGAATTTTGGTAAACGTTTACTGTTACTTCCAATAAAGCCAGTAAGAATGTGTCTAGATGCTTTGATGGAAATGTTACACATATTCCCTCCACTGTTTAGTGGTTATTGGTTTTGATGATAGAGTATCAAATCAAGACAAAAATTGAAGCATGTTGCTTAAAATAATCATATTGCTTGGAAAATTATATTATTATCTAAGAAATAATTAACATGTTTATATGGCTAAAAAACAGAAGATTGTGTGCAGTCCTTATAACTACAAGCTCTTGATGATATAGGTCTGTGAAAACAAGACTTTTGACTTCTTGTTTCTCTCTATTCTCTGTAGTCCCCTGACATTTCACTGCTCTCCAAAAAATAAGGCAGGGAAGGCAAAAGAATTAATTTCAAGATCCTCTTTGGTTATATATCACATTTCTAGCCAACACTATATAAATTTCATTACTATTGTTTATGGTGAATATCATATATTATCATAAATTTATCTTTATTAGACACACCAGTGTATTAGATAAATACATGCTCTGTATTATGTTCAGCTCTCTTTTCCTAAAATAGCAACAGAGATAGGATAATGAGTATGAAAAGCAGCTCTTATTAAAGATTGTATCATTCAATAAATAATTAAAGGTAGTATAATACTTAAAATATGAGTGAGTAATTACATGTATTGCTAAGTATGCTTTTTAAAAAAAGTTTTATTGAGAATAATAGATTTGTCATAAATTACTTTTAAAATGTGTAATTCAGCAGTTTTTATATATTCACATTATGAATATATAAACAACCATCACTGTTGTTTAATTTTAATATTCTTTACCTAAACAGACAAGCAAATAAACAATATCTCTGCCTATTAGTTTTCTTTTTTCAATACCCTCTTGCCTCAAACCCTAATACCTGCTAACTTTCTGACTCTGGATTGACCTATTCTGGACATTTCCTATAAGTATAATCGTATCATATGTAGTCTTTTGTGTCTGGTTCCTTTCACTTAGTATATTTTTTCAAGGTTTATTCACATTGCACTATAAATCTATATATTATTTCTATCTTAATGGCTGAAGAATATACTAGGGATATGGATATATGGCATAAATTCATGGACATTTTGGTTATTTTCTCTTTGTGATTGTTATTTGTAATGTTATAAACATTTGTGAACATATTTTAGTGTGGACACATTTTTAGTTTCCTTGGTCAAATATACCTGGGAGTACAGGATCAAATGGTATCTCTTAATGTCTTAAGGAATTGTCAAACTGCTTTCTAAATTACTTATACTGTTTAAGAAACCCATAACTTACAATAAATTCTTCATATCTTTGCTCATATCTGATATTATTTTAACTATTCTAGTTATGTGAAGTTTTATCTCATTGTGGTTTGATTTGCATTTCCATGGTTATTAATTATATTGAACATCTTATGTCTGTACTTACCATGTATGTATCTTTCTTAGAACTCATTTTCTGCAGACTGAGTTTGAAGGACTCCTGGAAAGTCAACTTGGAGGCAACCAGTTCACACCCAAAGCCCAGTGGGGCTCAGGCTGAGGTGTGGACTGAGTTTTACAGGCCCAAGGAATTCCAACTTGGTGGAGATGAGCTCCCACCACAGCAGCTGGGGTGGGGGCTCAGGTGAGGGTTCCAGGCAGCACCTGCCTACTCCCAGTTGTCAAGGTAATGCTCCTGGGAGATAGGATAGGGCTGCAACTTTGCAACGGAGTGGGCCTCTGCCATTCAGGCTAGGCATGGACTGAGTTTTACTGGCCCAAGGAAAGTCAACTTGGAGACAACCAACTCGCACCCCAAAGCCCAAACTTGAAAATCAAGGACATTCACTACCCAAGAGCATCATGACATCCCAGTCAAAAAGGGCATATGACATGCCTAGATGCTTGGAGGCACTAAAAAATATTTAACACCCATCATTCTACAAGAGGTGGAACTATGAAAAAGAAGACAGACAATACAATAGAAACCACATCTAGTCACCACATTCTCTCTCTGAAAAAGAACTTTTCCCCCCAAATAGCCAACTGAAACAAGATATAATCACCACAGCAGCAAAAACACAAAGGCAGAGTTAACCACAACTAGATAGGCTTCAACATCCCATCTAATACTAGAGCAGTAGTCACTCAATATGTAGAGCAAGTCTGAAAGGAAAACACAGGAAGGAAGAAGAATACAAATACTCAAGCAAGTCCTAAGAAAAAATAACTCACCAAAAAAGGATAAACAAGCTGCAGAAACCAACATGGATGACATGGAAAAAATGCTTCATATGTCAGACAAGTATTCAGAATCAACATGCTAAAAGCATTCAAAGAGGCCAAGGAAGAGGGGGAAATAAAGAGGGTAGAAGCTTTCAATGAACTAAAAGAAGTAGTAGAAAAATATAAAAAAGAATGCAGCAAAATGAGCAGTATCATTGACGAAGAGTAAAATGCAATTGAAACCCTACATAAGAAGCTGCAGGAGTTGCAGTGCATAAGAGGAGCAATAGAAGAGCTCAAAAATGCAGAGAAGAACAAGGAAATCAGATTAGAAGAAATAGAAGAATCAGCACACTAGAGGATACAGAAGTAGAGAGAATGAAGAAAGAGAAAGAGAGAAAAACAAAGTAAGAAGGCAGAAGAAAAAAATCAGAGATCTGTTAGATACCCTAAAGAAAACAAATACAAGAGTAATTGGAATCCCAGAAGGTGAAGAGAAAGACATAGGATCTGAAAGTCTCTTCAATCAAATAATGGAGGAAAATTTCCCAAACCTGAAGAAAAAGATGAAAATAGACATACAGGAAGCAAAAAGGACACCAAGCATCTTTACTGAAAGAAGAAACACAGCAAGACACATCATAGTAAAACTTTCAAAAGCCAAATATAAAGAAAAAATTATGAGAATAACAGAGAGGAAGCAGATAACCTACAAAAGAAAACCGATCATACTGACCTCAGATTTCTCAGAAGAGACACTCCATGCAAGGAGAGAATGGGGCCACATCTTCAAAACACTCCAAGACAAAAAGTGCCAACCAAGAATACTCTACCCAGCAAAATTGTCCTTCCTTTATGAAGGAAAAATTAGAACCTTCTCAGACAAATAAGGCCACCAGAAATTTTCTACCACCAAACCTACTCTCCAAGAACTCCTGCAAGAAGCTCTAAGATCGAAACCTGCAGAAGAATAAAAAGAATGAATAAAAAAAAAAGAAAGAAGAAACTAAAACCGAACCCCAAATAACCACCAGGAACCCATTGTTAGATCCTCAAACATCAATAATTACTCTAAATGTCAATGGGCTAAACTCATCAACCAAAAGTCACAGGGTTGCAGACTGGATTAAAAGACAGAACCCAACATTCTGCTGCCTCCTAGAAACACATCTGATCCCAAAAGACAAGCATAGATTGAAGGTAAAAGGATGGAAAACAATTCTACAAGCAAATGCCCCCTCCCCCAAAAGGCAGGGGTAGCCATTCTTATAGCAGACAAAGCATATTTCAATATAAAAAACATAACAAAGGATAAAGAAGGTCAGTACCTAATGGTTCAAGGGTCAGCCAATCAAAAAAAACTTTGAAACAAATGACAAAGAAGACAACATTCCAAAATGTCTGGGATGCAACAAAATAACCCCAAACCCAGCAAAAGACAACAAATAACAAAAATAAAAGAAAAAATAAATAGCCTAAAAGTCAAAAACACTATCCAGAAGATCAACAAATACAAAAGCTAGTTCTTTGAAAAAAATAAATAAAATTGATAAGCCCCTTGCAAAGCTCACAAAGGAAAGAAGAGACAAAATTCAAATAAACAGAATCACAAATGAAAGAGGAGAAATTACAACAGACACAAAAATCCAAAGGATAATAAGAGATTACTATGAACAACTATATGGAAATAAATACAACAACCTGGATGAGATGGACAGATTCTTAGAAAGATACAACTCCCCAAAATTAAACAAGGAAGATATAGAGAAATTAAATAAACCAATCACAAGCAATGAAATTGAAGCAGTCATCAAAACTCTACCTAAAAACAAGAGTCCAGGATCTGATGGCTTTACAAATGAATTCTATCAGACATTCAAAGATGAAATAATGCCTGTGCTACTAAAGCTTTTCTGAAAAATTGAGAAAGAAGGAAAACTGCCAAACACATTCTATGAAGAAAGCATCACACTCATACCAAAATAAAATAAAGACAGCACCAAGAAAGAAAACTATAGACCAATTTCCTTAATGAACACGGATGCAAAAATTTTAAAGAAAATCCTGGCAAACTGAATCCAAGAATGCATAAAAACCATTATTCACCATGACCAAGTGGGATTTATCCCAGGGGCACAAGGGTCGTTCAACATCCGGAAATCAATGAACATAATACACCACATCAACAAAGAGAAAAACAAAAACCACATGGTAATATCAATAGATGCAGAGAAAACATTCAACAAAGTCCACCATCCATTCATGATAAAAGCCCTTGAAAAATTAGGGATTAAAGGAATTTACCTCAACATAAAAAAAGCCATCTATGACAAACTTATGGCAAACATCATCCTAAATGGAGAAAAACTAAAATTATTCCAGTTAAGATCTGGAACCAGGCAAAGATGCCCACTCTCCTCACTACTCTTTAACATTATACTGGAAGTTCTAGCTGGGCAATAAGGCAAGAGAAAGACATAAAAGGGATACAAATAGGGAAAGAGGAACGGAAGCTATCATTATATGCTGATGACATGATTCTCTATATAGATAACCCCAAAAAATCCACAGAAAATTTGCTTGAAATAATAAACCAGTTCAGTAAGGTAACTGGATACAAAATCAATGCACAGAAGTTGGTAGCTTTCTTATATGCAAAAAGTCAACTAGAAGAAGAAATCAGAAAAACCATCCCATTTACCATCACACCAAAAAGATGAAATACCTGGGAATAAACCTAACAAAAATGTGAAAGAACTATACAAAGAAAATTTTAGAACGCTGCTAAAAGAAATAGAAGAAGACTTAAGGAAATGGAAAGACATTTCCTGTTCATGGATTGGAAGAATTAATATCATCAAAATGGCCATCCTACCAAAGGCAATCAACAGATTCAATGCAATCCCAATAAAAATCCCCATGACTTTTGAAAGATATAGAACAAAAATTACTGAAACTCATATGGAATAACAAAAGACCTCGAATATCAAAAAGCCTCCTTACCAGAAAAAAAGAGAACAGAGGTATTACAATTCCAAACTTCAAACTATACTTCAAAGCCATATTGATTAAAACAGCTTGGTACTGGTACAAAAACAGACAATCAGACCAATGGAACAGAATTGAGTGCCCTGAAATAAAACCACACACATATATTCCACTAACCTTTGAAAAAGGAGTAAAAAAACTTACCTTGGAACAAAGATAGCCTCTTCAATAAATGTTGCTGGGAAAATTGGACTAAGACATGCAAAAATCAATTCAAAATGGATAAAAGATTTAGATGTCAGACCTGAAACCATAGCATACATAGAGGAAAACTTGGGCAAAACTTTCCATGAATTACAATTCAGAAATCCCTTTCTGGAAACATCAACAGATTGCAAAAAAAATGAAGGAAAACATAAACAGATGGGACTACATCAAACTAAAAAGCTTCTGTACAACAAAAGAGACAACAGAAAAAAAAAAGAAGCCCAACTGAATGGGAAAAAAATTTTGCCCTTCACAAGAGTGATAGGGTTTAATAATGAAGATCCACAATGAACACATACAACTAAATAAAAGCAAAACAAGAAGTCCAATCAAAAAAATGGGAGAAGAACTAAAAAGACACTTCTTCAAAGAGGAAATACAAAGGGCCAACAGGCACATGAAAAATTGCTCAACTGTCACTAGCAATAAGGGAAATGCAAATCAAAACCACAATGAGATACCACCTTACTCCAGTAAGAATGGCCCACATCCAAAGAATGGGCAACAAGTGCTGGTGAGGATGTGGAGAGAAAGGAACACTCTTATACTGCTGGTGGGAATATAAACTAGTCCAACCACTATGAAAAGCTGTGTGGACGACCCTCAAATTAATGAAAATGGAACTACCATTTGACCCAGCAATTGCTCTCTTGGGAATCTACCCTAAGGAGACCTCAATGTGGGTGCAAAGGGACACCTGTGCTCGGATGTTTACTGCAGCACTATTTATAATTGCAAGGACTTCCAATTATAAAAGCAACCTAAATGCCTACAAACAGATGACTGGATGAAAAAAATGTGGCATATATACATGATGGAATATTACTCATCTATTAAAAATGACAAATTTGATGATTTTATACAACATGGATGTACTTAGAAGAAATCATATTAGCAGAAACAAGTCAAATAGAAAAAGAAAGAAAGCAAATGGTTTCACTAATATATGGGATATAGTGAAAAAATAAACAAAAGCCTTGAGGAAAAGTCAAAATGAGCTAAGCACCAAACTAAAGCATACAACATTGGGCAGGAGGGAAAGGGGGGGAAAATGTTGGGGAGGTGGGGGGAGTAAATCCCTGGGATTACAATGATGTAAAATTTATATATAAATAAATTAGAAAAAAATCATTTTCTCATTTTAAAATTGAGTTGTCTCTTTATTTGTAAGAGTTAATTACTTATTCTGGCTAAAAGTTTCTTGTCAAATATATGATTTAAAAATATTTTTTCCAGTTTGTATATTTCCTTCTCATTTTGTTCATGATGTCTTTTAAAGCACAGTATATTTATTTTGACTAAATTTAATTTATTCAGCTTTTCTTTTGGATTTTCTTTAATTATCATATCTAAGAAATGATTATCTAATTCAAGCTCATATAGATTTATACCTAGTTTCCTTCTAAGATATATAGAGCTTTATCTCTTAGATGTAGATCTTTAATCCAATTTGAGTTACAGCTTTTACTTGTGATACAAAGATTTTAGTTTATCCTTTTACATGTGGATATTCTTTCGTCCCAGTATGGTATTCACATATCTTGTGAATGTATCAGCAGAAGATGAATGGTATCTAAGAACACATTAAGATTGCAGTAAATTGAATTAAACTATGCTCAAAGATAATGATAACTTGGATATTGAATTTTTGTGTTACCAGAAAGACTTTATCATGAAAATAATTAATGAACAATTTCACAGAAGAAATGTACAAACTCATTAATTGCATGAATTTATTCTTAAATATTATTTATAATTTTATAATTATTTTTAAAAATTATTGAGCACTATGAATTAACTGTACTCCTTGTGCTGTAAAAAACAGAGATGTTAATTATTAACCTTTACTTTTAGGAAGTCAATGAAATAAATTTGTAAAACTATCAGAATCCAAGTCTGGTATGCATATCCTTCAGATGGCTTTTTGTTACTTATTTCAAGTTTGAGAAAGAAGGGAGACTTCTGGTGCAGTAACATGTAAAAATCATATCAAAAGGTCGACTCTCCATGGCAAAATGTCCCATTATTCTCTAGCTAACTCATCCTGAGACCAGAGTGTTGTAATGATTTTCCTTTTCTTTCCATTCTCAGGAATTTTTATTCCCTTTCCATCCATCAATGGAAATAGAGCACAGAGGATACACAGGATTTATTGCTTAGACACTATATGTTTCATGGGACAAATAAGTGATGAAAAATACCAAGGACTATAGAGAGGGCCATGGGAATATAACATGTTATCATTCCTATTATTATGTCTCTAATCAGTTGACTTTGAGATAATCAAAAGGGAAATTATCTTGAGTGACCAGACTTAATCAGTGAGGCTTTAAACAAAGATGAAGCATGGGAGATGTGCAATGACTGGCTGGGAAGAAAGCAAATAACTCTGGTGTGAACCACCCCTGGGAGCCACATGGCAAGGAACCTAGCGCAGTCCTTGTCTGACAGCCAGCACAAGAAGGGACCTCTTCTTGTAAGGAGTTGTACAGCTGCAAGGAAATGAATTCTGCCAGCAACCAGTGAGCTTGGAAGAGGATCCCAAGTCCTCAGATGAAAATCACAGGCCTGGCTTACACCTTGATTTCATCCTGGGAGACTCTGAACAAATGATACAACTGACCCATACCTGGAATTCTAACTTACAGAAACCAAGAGATGATAAATGCATGTTGTTTTAAGCTATTAAGTGTGTGGCAATTTGTTACACAATGATAAAAATGCATATATCAACTGCCAAGTTCACTTCTCTAAGTCATTGTGGAGTAAAAATCTTTATACTTTCAACATCCAAACAGAATCCTTGATTTCTCTCCATCCTAAATTTTTCTTTTCATCTCTCAGTAAATTGCTAATGCCTAAAAATTAGATTGATCTGCTTCCTCCTCACTTGCCATATACAAATAATTAGCAAATCCTATAGGCTCTATCATCAAAATACATCCTGCTCCATGTTCCTTGAGGCTTCCTTTGTGGCAGCTACCTCTATGTTTTGCTCAGTCTCCTGGAATCACCTATCGTTGTTCTCCCCATTCCATTAAGTTCATGCACCTGTTTGGGTTAATGTAAATCAGAAACCATGTCACACTGCAGGATCCACCAGTGCTTCTCATGGTACCAGACTCCTTAACATGGTTTGGTCCCTGTATGGTTTGGATCCTCGCTACTTCTCTGACCTCATTCCCCATCACTATTATTTTCCGTCATGATTCTCTAACTATAATAACCTTTCATCTTTTCCATTATGATGCCAAGCAAGGTTGAGTTCCTGCTCCTTTTTGGGAACTTTCCACCACAGTCATTCATCATTCCTTCCCTCAATTTGTTAGGGTTTTTGACCAGAGGCTATACCCCCTCTATCAGCCTTCCTGGTTGCCCTATCTAAAAATAGCCCTTTCCTGCCTTGCCCATCACTATCTATATTCATTTCAGAAAGTACTTTGGGCACTGTTGTATGTAGGGTGTTCTCTGTTTGTTCACTTATTTGTTTATTGTAAGAATATAAATTCTACCAGAATAAGGACTTTAAATTGATCATCACTCAATCCTCAGATCTTACAACTACAGTGCCTAGCAAATATCAGTAGGCTTTCATTGAATTAAAAGCATAGAGAAGAATTTGACAAGTTTACTTGAAAACTAAAATTAAAAATATCTTTTCTGAGAAAGTCCTTATCATGATACCTGGTAAAATTGGATATTGAGATATGCATTTGATTTGTTATTTTTGCAAATGTAAGGTGATGAAGGTTGAACTCCAAGACAATGTGATTTTCATGATGCCCCCCCTTTTTTTTTTGGCAAGGAAGATGTGATTTTGGTAATCCAAATGTTGAAATCTAAATTTTAGCCTTGATCAAGATAGACATAAAAATGGAGCTATGATGAGACCATGTCCTAGGTCAAGTACAAGCTGCCTTAATAATCAATGACAACAGAGCTAAAAATTATTCAAAACATGTGACATGGAAAATAGATTTGTTTGGAGTTCAGCTCATATTTTAGATATCTGGATGGATCACAAGTTCAGAGTTTCAGCACAATATATAGATG
This sequence comes from Uropsilus gracilis, assembly GCA_004024945.1. NCBI lineage: Eukaryota > Metazoa > Chordata > Mammalia > Eulipotyphla > Talpidae > Uropsilus > Uropsilus gracilis. Next base: position 136,584 of record PVHY01001381.1, on the reverse strand, counting down.
CCATTACAATGAAGTTTGAGATGTTGGAAAATTTTTCCTCATTTAAAAAAAGACTTAAATGATCCAAGATGTATCCATTTTTAAGGCCAATTTTCTAAGTTTACAATTATTAGTTGTAAAAATATGTTCATTCCCTTTTGTCCTTCTCACTATGCAGTTTATTTTTAAGGGCTTTTGTAAATAATCTCTACTAGCTAATAATAGCTTCCCTGCAATGTAGATGATGGCATATTGATCACAAAGTCATGTACTTTACTCTTTTCCATCTGACATCTTCGGCTTCTACTGTTTAAAAAATATAAGATCATCTAAAAAAATACCCTTATTTCATCTCCTTTCCAACTTGAGAGTTTTTAAACAATGTAAATATCTTTTAATTTATGGGAGAAATATTTCTTGTAGTTTAGAATGATTTAAACCAGCAAAACAAACTCAACTTCCTTCTAAATTATCTCAGAAGAAAAAAGATACAATGTAACAATTTCTTTATACTTTAAGATAGATATGAAACTATTGGCTGTTTACTGGAAAACAACTTTTTTGAACTCCAGTCAGCTATGGATGTATGCTATGATAAAAGGACACAAAGTATTTCAGCAGGAATTTTGGTCCTAATATCCAAGTGATGGCTGTAAAACTGCCTGTAATAAAGTTATCTTTTTTAATAACTTCAGAAAGCCAATGACTTGTGTACTAAAATATCCTGCCCAGATTACTGTTAATATCAATCTGATGAAATTACTTAATAAGTATAATTTTTTATCCCTTTTATGAGGTTATTGACATGTGACTGTGATATTGAGTATCTGCCCTCTGTTTCTGGATTCTTCCATTGTACACATGGATGGAAGTCACAGCCTGTTTTATGTAAAACAGGGTTTAGTTCAACTTGGATAACATTATAAAAAAGAAACTATTTCTTTTCAATTAATGCCAGTATTGTACCCCTGCCTTAAAAACTCCTAAATTTTATTTTGACAGAGATTGAGCAATGTTTTTTAAAATAGAATTTTATTGTTTTACCACTGCTTCACAAAAAACTATAAATTCACCTCTATATGTGTATAAGCCACACCTAATCCATCATCAAGGTTCTACTATCACACTTCCCCCTATGCTTTTCTTTCCCCCAACTTTTCCTTCTATGATATATTTTTCATAGCCCAAGAGTTACAGCTCAACAACACAAACAACCCAATAAAACAGTGGGAAGAACATTTGAATAGGCACTTTTCCAAAGAAGATACGCAGATGGCTAACAGACATGTGAAGAATGCTTAGTTTTACTTATTCAGAAAATGCAAATCAAAACCACAATGAAATACCACCTAAAACAAGAATGGCATATATACAAATACATATATATATATATATATATATATATATATAAAACAATATATGTTAGCAAGAGTGTAACAAAAACAGAAAACTTGTTCACTGTTGATGGGAATGTAAACTGGTGTAGCATCTATGGAAACGATATGGTCATTCCTTACATAATCCCATATAACCTAGCAATGCCACTCAATACATCTCAATTATCTGAAAAACATGAAAATATTTGTCAGAAATGATTTGTGTGCCCCATATTTGTACCAGTAGTTATCATGAAAGCTAAGATGTGGGAACTTCCTAAGAGCAATTTTTAAAAGTAAAGGACAATATTCTTAAGATAAAGGATTCATGTCAATCAAAAACAGACTCAATTAAATAAAGCTTCACTAGTAGTCAGGCAATTAGGTGTGTTTAAGAGTTTCTAAATTGTACTCATACCACAGAATAGCAGTTGTTTAGAGAGGTAAATGTAATCAGACTTCCAGAAAGTAATAGGAGGGGACAGAATATTCACAGATAGACTAACAACAGATTGCCAGTGATTTTCCACTCATCACCTTCCCACCTCCACATATTTCATGAAGGAACTGCAAATTATTCATCATACTATATTGCTATTTGTAATACAGTATGCTTTATTTATTTGGTGACAGGTTACCCTGCAAGTTAACGACCATATTAAAATATGTTTAGATATGACAAAATCTAACAGCAGTAATCTACAATTTTCAAATGGAATGAAATATCTCAGACCCCCTATTACTTTTTCATTAATTTTTACTCCTGTGAGGAGGTGAATCTCTATTTGATGAATAAAGACATTGATGTAAGTAGAGAACCAAAGATTTGCCAAATGTCACACAAAATGTCCATTTGGAAAACTAACTCACCAAATATTGCTAGGACCAATGGCACAATTTAATTTACTTCACATTTAAAATAAATGTCTATATTTATGGGAATACAAACAGAACAGCCACCCTGAGCTTATGTTGGATTCTTGCATGAGAAGGATTTCTTATTTTTTTTGCATTTATATGTGACCTAGATAACTTCTTTATATAATTTTTTATTATGCAAATGAATTATTTTTATAATTATAGCATGCACAGTTATAATAAGATGGGCATCTTAAGAGGCAATTTCAATTGTTAAAATGCCAGTTTAGGCACTTGCAATTATCCTTGGTACACAGTCCTCCTACCAGAATCTCCTTAATTCCTCATAAATTGTTTCTTGATTTCAGGGTTCTTGTATTGATGCTTTATTGTAAATAAAATGCATGTGTAACCTAATGAACTTTCCCAACAATGTTCTTTACTAATTCTTTTCATCACATTTCAGTCTTATCATTCAATGCATATTTACTGATATGCAAATATTCAATGAATATTCATTGCTGTTATGTCAGGTACTGCTATATAAGCCCTGGTATCCAAACTCATACAAACCATTATCTTTTATCCCTAAAGGAACTCACTTAGGAAAAGGATGGTAAACAATCAATTTACAAGTGAAACAATACATAGGAGGTACAGAGGACTGTGTCTAATGGAGAAAAAAATAAGTTGGGAGATTATCTTGAAGGAATTTATAATACTGTAGGGGAAATGGATTTAGGAAAAGATTTACATGTAGAGCTATTAATGGCAGGTTTGTTTATGATAGAAAAGATATTATAAGCAGTAATCCTTGAACTAGAAATAATTATGGCACATTACAGACTGGAACATTGGGTAGCGCACTACTCCTCACCTCTTTGCACCCTCTTTAGGGGTGAGATGGAATTGTTATCACTGGGGCCTGGTTCTCTACTAGGTACAGTATGTTGAGTGCATAATGACAGGTTTCTGTGGAGCTCTTCCTCATACTGCACAACCTCTCAGAAGTCCTACCTTCTGCTTTCTATTCACTAACTTTCTGGGAGTGGTAATCTTTGATTGGTGAAGAGGTACTTCAGGGGAATCGGATATACACTATTTTTCCTTCTCAGCAATCTCTTGGAACAAGGATAGTTCTCTATTTTGTATTTGGAGTAGACTTTAGAGTGGACAGACTGAAAAACCATAAAGAAGTTTCTGTAAAAGACTCCTATGTGGTTATAGCATGAGGATTCTTCTGACTAGCTCCACTCCACAACTTACTTGTAAGTGGAATTGTTTTTAGAATTCTAGCAGTCACTTGACTGCTAGTAGTACAGTTCTTCACTATTGTTGTTGTTGGTTTCTTTTTTTCCTTTCTGCTAAATAATTGTACATATTTTATAGGAAAGTTGAATCAGGGACTCATGCCAGAAGTATTTAAAGCCCACTGTTTTATTTGGCTTGTACAAGTTCTGAAGATGCCTCTAGGACGGACATCATTTCTCCACTTTACCATAGTTTCTACCACTTCTTATTATCTTAAAGTGACTTACTTAAATTTCCTCTCTGGACATTGAAGCTCAGTATTTTTTGTCAATGTTTAATAAGCATAGCAGAAATGATGTGGGGTGAGGGGAATCATATAAGCAGGTATTATGCTAACATCAAGTACTTCTATCATTTCCAAATTAGAAATCAGTAGGAACTGCCAATAAATTTATATAGGGAATGCCTATTGGATACCAACATTTTCTATAGGTTTTAGTTCTTGAATGAAAAAAGAATGTGAGGCCTTACAGAATTCATGTATAAAAGGAGTAGAAAATGCAAACTATAAGGAGTGACAAGAAATGGGAAGTTTGCCAAGTAATAAAACATTTGCCTTTCAAGCCAGGCACTGGGCCCAAATCAGCTAGCTGACTCCTTCATGGTTCAGATCCTCTTCATTTTCTCTCTAACTCTCCATCTTGCTAGTCAACTCTAATGTTTTCCAAAAAATGTAGAAACTGGAATGTAGTCCCAGAAAGTGAGGGATTTCCTCTGGGCAACCACCCTGATCTTGGAAAGAAACAAGATTTTAGATTCCACACCCTCTTCCTGGAAAGCCCTTTTCAGATTCCTTTCTGATAACCAAGGGGATTGCAGATGACAATGAGGACCTAAACCTTCCCATTATTCAATGGAATCCTAGATTATAAACTCTGCTGGTCTCATTTGGAGGAATTTACATGGGACTGTAGTATTTTAGGAAGTACAGGAGAATCTATAATCTATGTTGAGTAGATAATCCATTTTAATCGAAATTATTTATCCTTTATTTCAAAAATATTAAAATGCCTAAGAGGGATTCTCAGATGTTGTTTAAAACATGATGGTTGGGATTTGGAAATGGTACACAAGACCACTGAATATGCACATATAGAAAGTATATCAAGTGGATTTAAAGCAGAGGATCCAAGGATCACACCTTGAGAGTCACTGAGACATTACTTTATACCACTGTAAATAATGAATTATTCTTTATTATGAGGTAACCAGATAATATAAATCTTCTAGAAATCCAGAACTCTCATAATACAAATCTTCTAAAAATCCAGAACATTTCCTCAAATCTCCACACCCAGACAGAAGTAAGTCTTTACTTGAAGAAGCAAAAATCATTGATTATTTATCCAGCAATAGGATAGTCTATCTTCACAACTGAAATCAAACTATAACTCATTTGAGGCTGTTCAAGTTTCAAGGTAAAAGGTATGGTAACATATACCTGAAGAGAGATTAACCTGTACATAGAATTCATATGCAAAGTTGAAAAGCTGTGCTACTTCAATAAAATAATAATACAATAAAAATAAGATTTTAAGAGTATATACTCTTGCAGAGGAAAGTAATTTGAAATGTGAGTTAACTCAGAATTTTGTCAATAGAAAAGATCATATCAAACAATTAGAAATATGAATTTATTTATAAGGAGAACATCTATATATTATCTCTGGTAGAATTTGAGGAATACATTGGTGTATGAAAATCTTACAGAAATGTAAATATATAGTTGTCAAATAATCTATAGTATTTCAAGATTATGTATACACACTTGTGTGAAACTTGTATCAGTTCATATTAAGTGTAACTGCATCCTAAATATTTGTATATTAAAAATAATATAAACATTGCTCTTGTCACAGTCAGTGGAGCTGGAACTTTGAATACATGTGATGTTAATTTGGCATGTATTATAATTCATAGGAATTTATTTGGAGAATTTGCTTGATTTGTACATATTTTAGTTTTGTTTGAGGTCTTAAGGACTGAGCTTAAGGGGAACATGAGTTCCTGTTAAATTGTATAAAGAATATTTAGGAAAGTGCAATGTATAAATGAACACATTCCTGAAATAATTCACAACTTTACCCTTTCGTAAGTACCCCTGTAAGCCTCATACCTGTTTTCTCAAATAAATCTAGAATTTACTCAAGATGACCATTAGTAAGGAGCTTTGTAATCTCTGATAAGAGTGTTACAGACTTTGAAAAGATTCCAAATATGGCCCCATCAACATCAATGACTAAAGTAATGTGCCCTTGTTTGCACAGCCAGGCCAGTAATTTACACATGTAGCACGATGAATACTTGCATGTAGTCTGAGTACCAGTATTGAAGGCACAAGGGTTTCAGTGCGGTGCTGTTTGCTCTCTGTATTTGCCCACAGATTTCTTTTTTTATCTTGTTGAAAGAAAATGAAATAAGGCACAATTAGCATTAACTTCCAAAGTGAAGATTTTACATATTGTAGGTTAAATAACTTTTATGATTCATCAGTTTAATATTTTTCTTCTTCCATATTTTAAAAATATTTTTATGCAAAGGCATGTAAATATAAAAGCTTAAAAGCAGAAATGAAATTTACTCTATCCTTTCCCCAAGATGGAAGCACTAATTAATTTTGATTTATCACATTTTAAAATTTACTTTCTAATTATTTCCTTATTTCCAATCTGTTACATAAGTAACAGATTATAGCTAGCTCTTATCTCTTAATGCTTAACAACTTTCTGAGTTTTTGTGCTCCTCCTGTGTCTATTTTTCCTCCATCTCATCCTTCAATGACTATAAATAAGTTGTGCTGGACAGGATACTGTTCTGAGCGTTGGGGGTGCAGGTGTGAGAAGTTATAACTCTTGCTCTCTTGGAGACTTAGAATGTAGTTAGTGGTAAAAGAAGTCAGAAAACAATGACATTATTACCTGTGATGAGCAGCCTGATAGAAATAGTAAAGGAGAAGAGCAAATTAAATGTAAATAGTAAAGGAGAAGAGTAAATTGAACATCTAGGAAGTCACCTAACCTAAACTTGAGAGATGAGGGGGTGTCACAGTTTGCAGGAGAATCTCCTTTAAGCTTTTGTTAATCTGAGATCATTATAATCTGTTAACTTTAAATGGTATCATATATCTTTTGTTCTTATCCTTATGATAACTATTTTTCTGAAAGTTTCTTTGACCATCTAAAGGAATTTTTCATATATTCCAGACACTATTTAATTGCCCGAAGTTTACCTACTTATTTTAAACAGATATGGTTCTATGCCTTTATGATTTGGGGCTTTATCTATTGTAGCAGTTACCATTACTTGTCCCTGATTCAGGGCACTACTTGTGGAATTCCCATAATGTTCCTCTGAGTCTGAACCCAGTGGAAATCCTCTATAAAATGCCTTTACTTCCCCTCCATTAACCACCTGCCCTGGACCAAGATGATATTTTCATTTCTTATTTAACTTACTTTCCCCAAAATTGAATTTTGAATTTCTTCATGTCTTTTTTTTCAGTCTTACCTTTGAAAAGAAGAAAATATATTTAAATTTTTTTTTCTAAAGAGGTAGACATGAATCACTAATTTCCTTTGTCAATTTTATTACTTCATTGCTGTCTGCTAATAGCTATATGCTAACAAATCAAAGGGCATTGGTGATAAAATTAGATGAGGCATGGTAAACAGTGATATTTTTTTCTGAATTTTGTCAAGGCCTGTAGTACTTCATTCAAGAAAATAGTCTGATTTCCTTCTGCTCTCCCCAATCTGGATACTGTAATTTATCAGGTTTCATGACTGCTTGAAAGTTGAGAGCCAAATCTGTGACTATAACTCTTTATGAAACGTGCATTGTGCATTTGTAGTAACTTTATCCCTGGCTCCATTTTTATCGTCCTTATTTTTATTTCTTATTCAATTTTACATCAAAATAACTATTATTTTATTCCATTATACATTTAATTCATGCTCCAAGTAACAATAGGCAAACAATGTGGAAAAAGTAAGTAGAACTTGCAATATCCCAATAACCTCACCTTCACCCTCACCCCCAGGGTACTCTAATGTTCTCACCTATCTTTAATGAGATGTCTTAATGTACTTTTAAAACATATATCTTTATAAAGTGTCTTCAGTTCTTCTGGAATTTAACAATGAGCCACTAGATAATGACTAAAAGTGCTTTAAGTAGTACTTTTTAGCACTGTAAGTTTTAGTTCATTTAATCTTTAAGCAAAAAGACCAACAGTATCTTCTAAAACATGTTCATCTTATTATTTCTAAATATCTCATTGATTTGGCTGAATTTTATTTTCTTGTCAATACATTTTTTTTGCTAGTGTATCCAGTTCAGAAAAAAACAAACAAAAAACTATGTCATACTTCAAACTTTATCTTTACGTTCTGCCCAGTGGATAGTGAGATCATTAGTAGTTGCGACTTAGAAAAGGAAGGATGGCATATAAGAATACACAGAGCAACCTACTAGGTAAAGATATTTGGGGAGCCAAAAGTAACAAGTTGTTCAAGTTGTGTTTTATATCACAATCTGTTATAATTTTGCTTCTATGTAGAGTTATATTCCTATGTTTTAATGAGAGGCAAACAAATCCGATGTTCCTATGTGTTTATTTTCACTGGATAATTTTCCAGGTCAGAGTTTTCCACTTTTTTAAAGCAAAATTGAAGGGGATTGTGTCCATATGTACACTGAAATTTCTTTCAGAAGGAATGAAATGAAGGTATAACTTATACTAATACCTTTTCTAGATGCTGTTTAAGAAACTGAATATAGCACAGTTCAAAAGAAAGAGGTCTTTGTTTTAGACACTGATGTTAAATAAGAAAGGATTATAATAAGTGAAAACCTTTGATATCCTTTTATAGGCAACTGGAAAGTGGCATTTTGCTTACTGCTTGCTTGCTACAAGTGTGTCTATGGTACCTGGAAGCAGAAAGAACACGCCCTGGCTGTGATGTGGATGATGTTGTAATGAAGCAAAACATACCAGAGATACCAGAGCGAACAACACAGTTGGGTTTCTAAAAGGTGTTCTTTTACATGACAAAAAAATCCCACTGATAAAATGTTGAATTACTTACAATAACACTAGTATTTCCTGTTTAAGTTACAGTTCAAAAACGGTTCTATCAGCACTCTAGAACAATCAGGATTCTGGTTATTGAAATATTCTGACAGGTACTTTAGGCAACTTGTTCAAGTATAGAATCGATGTTTGCACTTCAGAGTTCTCATCAATGTGGTTTGTATGAAAATAAGTCTCCTATGCAGTTGATCCGTTGATTTCCCACTGTGTATTAGGTGCTGAGAATACAAAAGTGCCTTTAGCATATCCATACCATGCTTTCAAGGAGCTTATGAAATAGTGGAGGATATTTTAGAGACAACATTTTCTTTCAGAGATGCATTTTATAAAACTTAATTGTGCATTTTGAGAGAACAGAAATCATCTCTTTTATTTCTTTTACATGTTTTTATAATGGTTAGTACAAAATGGAAATTGAATACTATCGGTGACAGACTGATTTATGGAAAACTATTGCCAGGTTCAGGTAAAGAGTTCCCATGATCTCCTGAGAAGATGAATGGAAGTAATATGGCTGCTTCTAAATGTCAGCTTTTTTATTCCTTTATCATCTCTGCTGTCCTTTGCTGTATTATTTGGACCAATCATTCAACACATGGAGGAAGAATGACAACTTTTAAAAAGGTTATTATTATATAAGATTTTCTGTGTGATAAAACCACACCCAGTGGGCCTCGCCCTGAGGAGCTTATATATGTTATTCGACTCAGGAATGTTAAGTGTGCTAGATTCGGTCCCTGTTGGGCAGTCATATGACGCAAACGGTGACTCTGAAATGAAGCCATAATATATGGTTTAACCTCTTAACTGTTTGTGATGTCATGTTTTATGTGGTAAGAAAAACAAATGCTGTCACATTTTATATTTGAGACTCCCCGAAAGCCAACATCAAGAGATTAAGTATGCACATTACTAACACACTATCACGAATGCATTTAGATAGATGCCAGGAAATCACTGTGACCTCAAACACTCCTCAGTAACTCAGTGTTACAGAGGGAAAGATAAGTCCACTGATAAGTTATAACTCTCAGGGGACACTGTGTTTTCCCCATAGAAGGAAGCAGAGGTAATTTTAGATATTTTGATCTGAATGTTAGTTCATTTAACTATGGTTAGCCAGTTATAACTAGCTTTTATGGTTATAATTTGAAAATTCAGAAATACAGTAGCTACAATTAAAGAAAAATCTGTTCATGTAGAAGGAAAATTAGAACAGGGATTAAATAGGGGCAGGGAGTAAGTAAAACTTCTGGTTTCCAGTGTTTACTTTCTTGAAATATGGGTTTGAGTCATTTCTGTGAGATATAAACATACTACTTTATGTTTCCTATCATTTTTTTATTATGCACATAATTTAACAGTTTGTAATAGTTGAAGCCACATGTCTCTATGGACTGGAATATTGTTGAAACAGTTTCACTCAAGTGAGGAGATTTTTAACTGTATAATTCAGGTATGTATATTTTCTTTGAACAAAGTGTGTGACATTCAACTTGTCAAAAATGAATGTTTTGCCTGATTGAACAGCTTTGCTCTGTGTTTTGCTTGTCTACCGAGGCAAATAAAGACTGACACGAAGGACATTTCCAGTTAAAGACTGAGAAGGAAAGGAAGCAGGATTTGAGCCAGTTATCAGAAAATTCCTTTCTTGCTGAACAATTTTATAATGTACACAATATACTAACTAGAATTAACTTAGATAAATTTTAACTCTAATAAAATATGAACCTTCCCCTTTCTATTTCTGTTTTAATCAAATATATAATCTGTATATATTTATTTACATTATTTGATTTTTGTTTGTTTTGTCCTTATTGGGAAACCTTGAGGTGATGATTAGAAACAAAACTGGCTCTGTATCACACTTCAATATAACTTTTATAAGAGGGAATGTTGAAATATTTTATTACCTATTCAATAATGATATGTAAGCTACTTGATTTCTGTTTGGAGTTTGTCTTGAAATTTACTTTAGGCAGTTTCTCAATCTATTAGTGACTTCTGTCCATTCAATTAGCCAGTTTTTTTTCTTTCTTTTTTTTTTTTTTTTTTTTTTTTTTTTTTTTTTTTTTTTTTTTTTTTTTTTTTTTTTTTAGTATCTACCATGATCCAAGTGCTTTTGTCAGTACTGTAATAAAGGTAAGTTGCATTTAATATCTTTCCTCACAGGGATTGGAGTTTTTGTCTTATTTGATGGTCAAATTTCCAGGCAGATCATTGAAGGATGTGAAGTACTAATCACTCTCCTTTTTAGTCAACAAATTTGGTTGACATGCTGGACATTTGAACTGTGTAGTCACTGGAACCCTAACAGTGAAGTATTCCTTTAGAATTAACAACATAGTGGAAGAGTGAATTACAAATTTTGGTCAGTTAATCACATTAGAACATACATAATTACAAATTAGAATTAATTCTCCAAAGGATAAAAAAATAGCTACATGAGTGCATATAAATAAGAAACCCAACTCGGATATGGGAGGGACACAGTAAAGAGTTAATAGGTAAGGAAATTGGGAGAGAAGAGGACAGCGCATCCAAGTCATGATCTTATGAGCAGCATGCTAATAATTTAGTCTGAGTAATAGTCATGAAGGAAAGTGTGATGGACCATACCAGTTGACCGGAGCATGGGGATAACTAGTGACTGGTTCTATTTCTATAAAATGATAGTGGTTGAATTCTAACTGGAATGTGTTGAAGATTATTAAATAGGAAGGGGGAAAAGCAATAGGGACTGTAATAAAACCTTTAAGAAGTATACTTGTGAATGAAAGAAGATATGGCATAGTTGAAGGAAAATTAGAGAATTTTATTATGCATGGTAGAAGCTGAAGCACATTTGAATATTAAAAGATAAGATAGAATTTACAGGTGGTAGTTGAATACACAGCAGAGAAAAGGAAATTAGACTAATTTCCTTATGGTTTAAAGACAAAGGGGCACAACACTCTGGGAGTGCTGGCCTCATAGAGAAAACAGGGAAGGAGAGCAGGGTTGGGGATAATAGTAATTTGGGAGGAAAAGGTGAAAGTAGAAGTTGTTCCCATTAGACTGAATTGACTTTTCTGAAAGCTGGAGTTCAGCATAGTTCTTGAAAGAGAAATAGATGGATAATAGGCTCAAGATTTGCAAGAAGCAGAGAAGACTTGAATTGGTAATTTGAGATGTAAGAGTGAATCAACCAAGAGGATTGATGGACATGTAGGGAGCTCACTGGAGGCTGAGGAAGAGGATACTATGATGACATTTACTCTGTCCTGTTCTGTAGTTTTTCCTCTGCAGTGTTAGATTCTGGAAGGGTAGGCACTGGGTAAGTAGATAATTGAATTTGTTTTGAGTTGTAAAGTCTGAAGGAAAGATTGAGGGAAAGGAGTCTTATTGAAATGATGACCCTGGAAATGAAAATAAATGGTCAGAAAGCAAAGACAGGACTGTAGAAAGAAATGGGATATGATGAGCGATCAAGGAGAAGTGTCTCTGAGATCAACAGGTAGACACTTAGTCTCAGAATCACATATTCTGATGTTCCAGTGAAGCAGTTCTTTCAGAGGTTTAACTAGTGATACCCAGATGCCTCTACTGCTACAAATGTTGGATGAAAGGACTTGTGGTCTAGAGTATAGAACTGAGGTGAAATAAAGAGCCACCTGTGGTAGTTGAGACTTTTGACTTTCTGAAGTATTCTTTTACCTGTGAACTTTTTAGTCCTTGAGTTACAGTGAAGTCATTAAAGTGTTTTTAAAACATCCTCGCTATATTTTACATAGTATCAAGGACATTTGATCTTCAGTGGATAATGAGAATATTTTCTTCCATTTTAGTTTATTTCTTAAGCTAGCAGTGACATATATTGATTGGGAAATAATTTAAGAACCTATGGATTTTTAAATCAGCAATGAAGAACTAACAAAACCAGACTCTTTCCTAACATTTGAGTCTGGGTTCAGACATTTGGAGTTGGATCCCTGGATGGATATACTCTAAGGGGGCACCATTTGTAGAACAAATAGCACTTTCCTCAGCTGTCTATTTTTCTGAAACTAGGTTCCTTATAGCTGGAACACATCTCCAGGACAGAAAGTCTGTCATCTTATGGCTGGTTGACAAGAGCATCTTTTTAACCAATCTCCCTCCTTTTGGACTTTATCTCTCCTTAACCTACATTTATCTTCTCTCTTAATTAACTTGAAGTCCTTTTTTTCTACTGTTACCTCATTACTAAAGGAATAGAAGCTCAAGTTTTCCTTACCACATTGAGGAAGAAATTTCATCTGCCTCTTATGAATGAGGCATCATGCAAACCATAAATTCCCTAGGCCTTATTTTCTTCACACATTTCAAAATGAAAGTGTAGTGATTGAATTAGAATGCCATGTTCTTTTGAGTTTGGAGTATCTGGTTGGGCTAAAACTCTTGTCCAATCCTAGAACTTTCTTACTGTATTCTTCAGAGCCTGGGTTTCACCCTCATAGTGCAGGTATGGAGCTTCAGGATTCTCATTTGTCAGGTTGGCATAATCTGCACCTATCTTACTGGTTGTTGGAAAATTCAGTTAATAGTGTACAACATTGTTGCCTGATATACCAAAGTGGGTTCCCTCCTTTCTCCCAACTTAATAATTTAATTTCCCAACCCCACCATTTTAAGATTACTGCACTCCACACATTGCCTTGCCTTTTGTTGCCCAACCTGTGGCTCAAAGTCCTAGCAAGACTGTTGTCCTCCATGAGAACACCATTCTCTATCCAGCCTTTGTAGTCTTTGCTCTTGTGTGTATGTTTGTGTTTTAATTTTACCTTTGAAGATTATTACAGGACAGTTTTAACATCTTACTCTTCTTGCTTTACCAATTCAGGTTAAAAACCAAGTTTGAAACCCCAAAAGTTCTCAAGATTTTTACTGTAAAGCTTTGTTTTTCTGGAATTCTAAGTTCAAGGCAGAATTCTTTTTTCCACTTTAGATTTTTTTCTTGCACACCGTGGGAAGTCAGTAACTTTGCACATAATGAATAAATGAATGTATTTTGAGAAGCTGCTCCTTTAAGATATGAGAAAAAAATTCCCTTATTCTGAACACAAACACTGATGCTGGTGCATAGAAATTCCTGTCCTATAGGCATCTCTACTCTGACTTTGCCTTTCAGTTTATCAGCGTTTGTGTCTTGACTGCAATTTATTAAATTAAAATGGGCAAGGGACGTAACCGTCTAGGTCCCTGATGAACTGCAACTTTTGAGTATAACGCTTGACTTTTGCTGTGGACTTTAGATGTGCACTGAATGGATGGTTACTACGCAGTCTTCATTTTACGCTGGGCTCATGGCAATGTGCGCACGTGGGAACTTCCCAAAAGATATTTCACGAACGCTGCGCTGAATCCCTTTATCGTACAGAGTTTACTGAAGTGGGGCCAGCTCCCCGCCTCTGTTAGCTTCACTGCCAAGGTTCAAGAGGGGTGGAGTGGCCTGAAAGAAGGGTGGAGGATTTGCTCTCCTATAAAGATGCTTTGGGAAACTGGCTCTGGGGCGCCAGGTTTTTAGAACGAAAGCAGTCGAGTCCCAATCGCAAAGAATCTCAGCGCGGCGTGGTTTGTTTTCTGTTACAGAGAAAACCTGAAAGCCTCAAGTGTAATTAGTGAGAGCAAGTCCCACAAGAGGAGGGGGCCTCCTGGCTTGTCCCCAGAAACCCACTGGCACAGGAGAACGATAAGCACAGTTCCACTGAACCCAATTTGGGGGCTCTCTTGTGTAGAAGGCTGGCTGCGGGCTCACGGTGCCGCTCTGCAGCTGCCTTGGTCCCCTCAGCTTCCAGCCAACGTCCAGTCCCACATTCAGGTTACTTTGGGACTCTTAAAGCGCTGGGGACCAGATCCCACATAGAAACACAACATAACTTTTCAGTTTAGCTCCCGTTGTGTGGGTTCGTGCTTTTCTTAATTATTACCCCCTCCACAAAGGCACAAACTTCCCAATTCCCCGAGGGACTGGGGACACGCGTGACTCCCAGAGAGGCTGCAACGCTCTGAGCTCTAAGGAGAACGCGCAGAAGAATATGGCCCAAGGGACTCGTTCCAGGGAAAGCGTGAGAGTTTGGGGAAAGTCTTTGCTTCTCATCCAGCGCTCTCCAAGGGCATACTGGGTGGCATTCCAAACAAAAAGGGCGTCCTGCGCACAACTCATTTTTTTTTTTTTTTTAAAGAGAACAAACAGAACCCAGTGCGTACCCTTGCTCCAGTTTCCCAAAATGTACACGGCAGTCGCTGCCTGGGCGACTGTGTCCGAGCTCCCCGCCTTCCCTGGGCTGACACCGGAGAGGAGGAGTAGGATCCTGAGAGGGGTACGGGGGCGGGGGGGGGAGGTGAGGGGAGGGCGCGAACTATCCTGAGCCAACACAAGCAGCACATTCACAAATAACGCCCCCACCCCCGGCGCACGCGCTCCCATTCAAAGCCGCCTGGCTCGCCGGCCGCACCGCCGCTTCGAGGACGCGCCGTGGGCGCCAGCGCAGCCCTGCCCGGCGGGCGCTCGCCCCAGTGCGCACGCCCGAGTCTGCCGGCCGGCCGGGCGCCCGCAGCTGTCGAGCCCCTTCAGCCCGCGCGGGAGGCGGCTGCCGCTTCCCGGGAGGGGTCGGGTCTGGGACTCCCCTCCCTCTCGGCTGGAGAACCATGGCTGGGCTGGCCGTGCCCTGGCGCCCGGGCGTCCTGGCCCGCATCCTCGGCGCTACCTGGTGCCTGCTCTGCGCCACCGGACAGGTAGGGCAGCCCGCGAGTCCTGTGTCCCTGGACCTTCTAGGGCCGCTCTAAGTCTTTGCTACTGCGGGAAGCGCTGTAGTGGGGGGCGCGCGCTCTCCAGTCAGGGGTTGTCTTGGGGCTGTGCTGTCACCAGAGCTAGGACAGGTGGCGCGGGTTTGGGGTGAAGGCGGCCCCTCGCGGTGAGCTCCAGGCTGTCAGGGTCAAGCGCAGCGTGAACCTTGACCCAGCGTCTTGGGGACCCGGCCCGGACTTCCCGTTGCCTCCAGGGTAGTGCCGCCAGCAGGTCAGCGTCTGACTACAGAGGCAGCTGCTGAGGCTGGGAGCGGCCTTCCTCCGAGTGGCACTCGCCACCGTCACCCCCACCCCTTCAGGACAATCCTTAGCTAAACCCCTTCTCTACTTTCTCACGGAAACTCTGGCGGCGCCTCGGAGAATGGAGCGCTCCGACACAGCGTCTCTCTCGTGTCCTTTCCCGGACCCAGTGAACTTCTGCCATCTTCATCCTAGGGTCACCTGCATTAGACTGTTGGAAGCTAATGGTAGTAGAACGCCAGACCAGGTGGGCTCCCAGATGTCTCTGAGAAAAGGGGGTTATGAGCAGTGAGCTAGGTCTTCTGCTCACCAGGCCCCTCCGCAGTGCTCCGGCACCAGAAAGGGTGTAGGTGTTGGGGTGTTCTCTTGAGTGGGTGACTCAGGGTCCAAAGCAGTGTAAAAGGGTCCAGAGACCATCTGATAGTTGATGTGCCTGTGCTTTGTCACTAAAAGACCCTGGAGGGAGCGGCTTAGGGAAGGGTCAGGGGTCTTTGAAAACCTTATTGCTTGCTGTATGTGTTGTCTTTGGCATTCACACTTCCCAGAGTCAGGTAACTTTTGATTAAAACCCATGATTTAGACAGTTTGTACATAATTTAGCCTACATAGACTCGCGTTTCGCAGGATTACTTGGGTAATTCTGGGAAAATGCCCAAACTCTCTTGGCCGGAATTATAGCCAGATAGCCTCCCTTTCCTCTGTTTTGCTTATGGAGACTTGTCCAAATCGGGGGATTTCTTTCTTCCCTTGCTTATATTTAACACTTTGAAACTTGTTTTTAGGTCTCTATTTTAAGGGGTATTTTGATTGCAATGATGCACTTTTAGAGACTGAGGAGCAAGGATGATGGTCTGGAAGACCCCAGAACCAGTTAGAGCTTTAGAGGCAAGACTAATAAGTGATGGAACTTTTCAGCAGGCAACACCTGCCTTAATTGGAGGCCTGGCCATTGCAATAGCTTGTCTTAATGATCACAAGTCCTATTCCCAGTGTGCTTTGCCCCATGGTAGGGTTCCTCAGAGGTGCCTGCACATTAAGATTGCATACGGGAGCTCTTGAAACACCCATTGCCAGGCCCACACCCCAGCCACATTGCATCAGGACCTATAACACTCCCAGGTGATGCTAATGTGTGACTGAACTGCCAACCGCTGCAAAACATGAAAAAATGACCTGACAAGGATGATCGACACTTAAAGAGTCTTTAGCCTCCACACAAAGAAATCAAAGAGAATAGTAAGGACGCCCCAGGAGACAGACTCAGGGGAGCGTCTTAACATGTAGCTTCCAGTCCTGGCTGTGTCCCTAAATAACTATGTCATTTTGGTCAAGGCCCTTAACCTTCCATTTTCTCATCCGTGAAATGAGGGTGTTGGCCTGTGCTCTGGAAGGTACTGCCAGCTCCAACAACACCAGGCAGGTTGACATTGAATCCAAACCAAGCCAGAATGCCATCTATCTTTAAATATCCACAGTATTAGAAATTCTACCTTGAGACATTGATATAATATCTGCAAATAATGGAATGTGACAAAGATGCTAAAGAGCATCCTTTTATTTTTGTTCATACCTTTCATTTTTGTCTTTTACTTTACCCCTCTGCAGGGTCAGACCTACTTAATATCACTAGTACTTTCTTGAAATACCATACAAACTCAGTTTTCCAGTATCACACACCTTTTTTTACTTTGTTTCTAAACCAAGTTTGGGGGGGGGACCTTTGGGGGGGATTGGGGACAGCAAATGAAGATAATGAAATCAGATTTGAGCTGTGTGTGTTGGAATAGGTTTATTGTTTAATTTCAAATGACTTTTTCTTGTCCTACTAGGCAGGGCTGCTCTCCACAAGTGAGGAGCCTGACTAAACTTGTTTTAGGGCAGGGATAGAAGAGAGTTTCAAGTGGTTGAAACTGGGGCTGTGAATCCTGGTGGAATGCAATATACTTGATTTAGCGCAGGTGTTTTTCAGAAGCTACTCACCTTGCAACACTGTTTCAGGACCACATTTTTTTTTTTTTTAAACAGGTAAATGTTATTTCTAATCAGTGATTTAGACAAGAAACTTGATACAATATCAAACCAAGAAGGAATCATTCTCTAACCAATACCCAGAGTGAAATGATTTACCATTGTTTGGAATTTACATGTTTGTTAAACTTTTAAGATCAGTTTGTGAAGGAATAGTTATCAGGTATCCAAACTTCCTTGTCTATGTTGTAGAAATGGTAAAGGAGGGTCTGCATTCTAGAACATCTGATTCCATAAACTAAGTTACACCTGAGTTACATTCTCTAAAAGTATAAGGAATACTTGTAATGCAAATGCAAATTAAGAAGTTTTAACATTTCTCTCCTTTTTTTTCATTGAATTTTTGCTTTC
Source organism: Uropsilus gracilis (assembly GCA_004024945.1). NCBI lineage: Eukaryota > Metazoa > Chordata > Mammalia > Eulipotyphla > Talpidae > Uropsilus > Uropsilus gracilis. Next base: position 118,521 of record PVHY01001381.1, on the reverse strand, counting down.
AGCGGTTATTTCCTTCTCCTATTGTGACAGAATCACCCTCCTGAATTAAGTTTATTTTCTTTCCTCCTTTTCCTCTGTGATTTGATGGTAGCTCACTCCTTAGGTTTTTATGAAACTTCTTTTGCTGATAGTGTTTCATCAACTGAATCCAAATTGCTTCCAGGTAAGGAAATAGTAATTAATGACTTTAACCACTAGGGGTTGTCGACTACTTAATGATTTCAATTATTTGTAAGCAGTCCAGTGTGAAACTAAGCACCCTGTAGGAGAGGATAATAGCAAAATCAGCACAAATCATCACTGTTGTTTACAAATATTATTTTGTGGTGATTTGTATTATTTTGGTGGTATGTCAGTGGTAGTTCTTTCAAATGCTGATTGAATATTTTCATTTACTAGGGTATTTGTGTCTTTGTTAGAAATTCAGGATGACAACAAAGAATTCATGGCACATGGTTTTCAAATAAGGACTTTGAAGACATTTCAGTCTTTGTTATCTTCTTTTACTGTTCTTGTTTTACTCTTTTTTTCATGTTTACAATGATAATCTAAATGGTTAAAAATATACTACCATGAGTACAGGGTAAATGAGTTTCAGGGATTTTGCCCTTGCACCTTTAGCCTCTATGACCAGCACCTGTGCTGTTGTACCTTCCCCATGATTGTACACAGTGGGAGTGTGCCTGTGTAGTGGGCTCACCTGAGACTCGGAGGAGATAAAACTGGTGTTACCCTGGAGGAGGGGTAAAGAGCACACCAGAAGAGAGGAGAATTTGAGAAACATAAGTGACTGTTTCTTTGCTATTTGTTATTAAAAATCCTAAAAAAAAAAGATACTTTCAGGGGTTCTGGCATTCTTTTTCTGCTACAACTGATGATGAACCTTTGGATGGTTATATGACAATGAGCCAACAAGGAAACACAGCAACTTTTTTGTCCTTCACTTTCTCCCAATCTCAGATCCCAGGGCCCCAAAGACAAGCTTTCTGTTTGTTTTAAATTATTTTGAAGTATAACTTATGTACTGTCTGGCTGCACTTTTGTTGTGCAATCATCCCAGGCTGGGTAGGTTCATGTAAATGAAAATGAATCTTAGAACCCTCAATAGATCTGACAGGCCTTTAACGGTGAAGTAAGGCACTGGACATACAGGCAAATCAGGGCAGAGATATAGGTATCAATCCAGCCTCCCAGCCTGCAATCTCCAGATTCTCTCCCTGGCGTCCCTCTACAGCAAACTTACCACCCATCCCCTGTGCTCTCTGGTTTCTTGGCTAGAGTGTTGGTAATCATAGATGTGATTGGCCTGTGCTCCTGGTCCCAAGCACCTTTTGCAATAACACAATACCATGGGTGAGTAATGAAACCTGGGAAGAAAACAAAGCTGTGTGGCCATCAGAGACTAATGGCGGGAAGATGAAAATGAGCTTGAGCCGCTCTACGTTCCCTACAACTTGCATCAAACATCACCAGGAAAACTATGATCTACTTTCTGCCATTATAGAATAGTTTGTATTTTCTATAATAGAAAATACAGAATAGTTTGTATTTTCTATAGAATAGTTTGTATTTTCTATTTGTATTTTATATAAATAGAACCATGGTAGGTGTTGGCTCTTTTACCTTTAACTTGTCATTGTAATTTTGAGATCATTCATGCTATATAGTATATATCAACAGTTTGTTCCTTTTTATCCCCAAATAAAATTACATTGTATGGATATACTGTCAGTAAGTACATGGTCAATCCTTTGCCCCAGTCAACATTCACTATATTCTCAAAAATTCTTTTGTAAATGAAGATGTCAAAGGCCAGGATACTGTAGTTTCTGCACAAAATGCATCATTTCCAGACTGCCAGAGAAGATGTTTCTCAGGAACCCTCCCCTGCATGGTTCAGGTACACCTCAAATCTTTCCATGGGTCTGAAAAGAGGAAAATGAGAAATGACTGAAAGTCTTCATAAACCTAAATGAATTTAATGTGAAAACTGTTTGCTATTTTGAGATGACTTCCCTTGCTTTTTTCTGCTCATAATAACCTTTTATAAAATCACAGCAATGTTGAAAGTATGTTGTTTTTAATTCTTATTTGCTCTATTAGAAAGTTGGCAGCCCAGCACATTGCATGCATAAGTGTTCTTAGAAGGGGTGAAATAGTAATGGTCTATGATAGTCACTGTCTGGTCAGCTCTAGTTAAAACTGACTCCTGAGATGCAGGCATTTTCTCCTCCCTGTTGGGTTCTGGCCTCTCACTGTAGGTTCTCCTGTACCACGGTCACAGTTCTGTGACTTTTAGCTATCTTTTCTTGAATGAATTTTCTTGTGGTTCCTTACCCATTCCTATTTCTTATTTCTTAATAGGTTAATAAATGAGTGTATGACTTCAGAATCTACTAATGTGGGTAGATGAAATATTTTGCTTTTAGTAGTATTTAAGGATGCTGTTTTTATTGTAGGAAATCATTAAACCTAGGCCAGGAACATATCCAAATCAACATTTCAGAAATGTTCCGGATAAATAGTTACTTTAACTTGGCTTTCTTAAACCTGTGGAATGGGAGGGATGCAGAGAACTTCATGACACAGGCATGCTTGTGTTGGGAGGTGGCGTGGCACAATTTTGCAAAGGAAAAGTGGCTTCCTTTGGAGACTGTCCTAGAGCAAGTTGGAGGGTTGACGCTGCTCTCCTGTGCAAACCTTTAAAGACACTGGTGTCTTTCACTGGGGCTGATGGCCTTCTGTAGAAGAGGGTTGCACCACCTCCAGCTAGTTCTAATTCCATGGGTGGCTGTGTAGACCATGCTAGGAGGGGTTTAGAATGAGAGCCACTTCTTACAGTTTGTTTTAATGTGCCCAAACCTTCCAAAAATGCACCTCCAGATCAAACCACTCCTGTGAAACCCCCCACCCTCACCCTTAAATCCTGTCAGTCAATGTTTCAAAATTATTTGAAAGACACTCACCATTTGCAAGAGGGGAAGTCCCAAACTTCACAGAATCCCTAATGATATCCCTAATTCCTATGGTTAACATTACCAACTACTCCGCTCATGCTCAAGTCAGGAACTGTAGTTGATTTTCTTTACTCTCTCCCTTCTCATTTCCCTCATCTAGGGTGGGGTAAGTACCTTATATCTTGTAATACCTCTTGAGTCTCAAATCTCTGACTCCTCCCAGCTACCATCATCTCTGAATCAATCTCTCACAATAGCTCATTTCCTCCATGAGCCTCCTTCAATACAGTCCCCCGCAGAAACCTGAGCCATCTTTTCAAAGTGCAGTGTCTCTTCTCTCCTCCATCTCTGCTTATTGTGCAGACCCCATGACTCTGCCAGACATTCCAACTCCTTCCTGCACCACACTCCCCATCTTTTTCTGTGTCCCATTACTTGCTTGGATTTGCCTAGCTCCTCAAGAAGCCGAGTTCCTTCCTGCCACAAACCTTTTGTACTAGCCTCTCTCCTACCTTCTCAGTGTCCATCTAGTCTTTGCATCTTTGTTCATGGCTCACCTCTTCAGGAAATCTTTTCAGACCCCACTTCTAAGAGAACTTACTGTAGCCTCTTCTCCCATACAAATGTGGGCTTTTTTTCAAAATGTGAAAAGATGGGTAGGTTCCGTGATTGGTGCAGGGAGGACAGTGGTGAGAGATGAACAGGCAGGACACAGGTGGATTTTAGGACACTGAATCTACCCTGTATGATACTATATGGAAAATGTGTATCATCTTACATTTTTCAAACCATCTGGATGCGCACAATAAGACGAGTGGACCCTAAGGAATTTGGGCAATGATGATGTGTCCATGTAGGTTTATTGTGGTTATAATTAATGAATCATGTAGTGGAGGTTTTGCGTGTGCTGACAAAGAAATGTGTGGGACTCTCTACACTCAGTGTAGGTATGTGTATATTCTCTACACATAGCACTTTTGCTGTGTGTCCAAAAGTCTCTAAAAAACAACTTCTAAAAGTTTAGTGCATTATAAACTGTGGGGTTTTGAGCTGTGAGAAGAGGGGGACTAGGCTCTGTATCATAGGAGCAAGCATACCCTTCCAATACAATTGACATCCCTTGTAGGGATTCCTTATCATTGCTGTACATCAGATTAATGAGAGAAACTTGGATAAAATGGTCATGTCCTGGCCCACCCAAAAGAATGGAATCGGAGCCTCCAGGAGGAAACCAAGTAAAGTTCATTTTTGCATTGACTCCTAGATGTGTGATATTCTAGATCCCTTTTTTGCAGTATAGCACCTTTTATTATTCATTTTACACAATGCCTTGAGACTCAGTGCCTTGAAGCTGAGTGAAATGGGGGAATCATTTGTAATTCACAGGGTGTTGCCTCACATAACCTGTGCAGTAGAGTGGGCTCTTGTGAATAGATTGTCAACTGGAGTCTCCTCTGGTACTTTGGTGGGACTTCAAATTCTAATCAGGCATAGTGGTGTTATGTATATTCAACATGCCACTGGGCATTAATAGAGACCTTCTCAAAAGTCTGATGGCTTGGATTTGGCTTTTGAATGTAGAATCATCTTAAAAAATGTAATGTCACCATATTGGTTAATTGGCAAAACAACAGTATTGCTTTGACTTTCCATGGATGCGTTTAAATTTTGATAAATTATATGTTGTGTATTTTTCTAAATAAGTTATCTATCTAAATTATTAAAGTTCTCTATGGAGAAGTTTGAAATACAATAGGGAGCCATTGTTTTGTGACTTTACAATTTATTGTATTTGAGCAACTTTATGAATGAAAATGGGAACTTTTGATAGTATACCAGGAACAAATCAAACAACATCAGATACTCATCATTCATGACATGAGTGCTCACGCTTGCTATTTTGACCCATAGGGTAGAGACAGAGTGCCTAAAATAGGGTAATCTGACCTTTATCGCAAGGTGTCAAGGTTGGAATTTGTTCATGCCATGCTTGGGCTATGAACTAAAGAGTACATTCTGGTTGCTGGGAGCAGATGGGCTGGAAAAAGCATGGTGAAGTGAGCACAATGGAGGGACAGTCAAAAACCATAGTGATATGAGAAGAAAGAGTGGTAGTTGCACAAAAGAATGGAAAACAGACAGAAAAGGAGTCTGAAGGAGTAGTTTGTGTATTGGGTGAGATACTGGATGTAGAAGATGAGGAACAAGGATAACTTGGTCATGTCTTCACGTTCTGGGCTGAAGTGAGTGAATTTGGCATTCTCTACCAATGCAGGACATTCTGGAGTTCAAATAGATTGTCTGTGATTGAAGTACCCAAGTGGGATCAAAGACACAATGGTTCATTGCATTTTCTGAAGGTGATAGTATCCTTGGTGCAGGATAGTCATGGTAGATAAGAGTGTAAGAATTGATAACTAAAAACAGAACAATACATCTACACAGGTTTCAATCATTTGGTCTATGGATTTCCCCTTTCCATGAATCTTCTAGAAAGCTAATTGCACAAGCTGCCTCACTCAACTAGACCAGGCTATTTTGTAACCTACATTTTTTTGCCTGCTCTATTCCTTCAGACAGAAATGTAGGGACTCCTATCCTCCGAGGCTGACGATTCAATTGTACTATGTAACAAGATCTCCAAGTAATTCATGTGCTACTTCAAGTTTTTAAAGCCCTGTAGGTAACTCATACTTGTCCTCTGGTATTCAGCTTAGGACCATCTTCTCCAGCAAGCCTTTTCTGACCTCCCATACCTCGCCTGCTGACAGGCATTCCGCATTACCTTAGCATGAGTATGTAGCACAACATGGGGACATCCAGTCCATGCATTATTTTACAAAACAGAACGTTATTTGGGTAAACTTAAATTACCTCTATAGATTTGTGACAATAATCATACCATTCAGATTGTTTTCATTGTATTTCTCCATTTCAAACTTAGATGGTGCTTTAAACAACTTAAGCAAAAATTTAATACACTTTCTCGAAAGCCTAATGTTGGATAAAAATGTATTGAAGAGAATCAACAAATCTGCATCTGAAAAATACTACCATGGAATTGTGCTCTACTAGTAAGAGTACTTGTGGAATCAATTTAGTAATAGTGGCTAAACTGAAGAGTGGTAAATCAAAATTTAACAAACAGATGGCTTTTCCTACCCTGCCTGCCTGGGTGGCAGGTGCACCTGGCTTGTGCCAGGTACAGGCATCACCAGGGATGAGGTGGGTGTCTACTACATCAGGAGCATATGGAGATCAGTGCACTAGATGTGTAGAGCTTGGAGTCTTGCAGGAGAGTGAGGGAGAGGGAGCCCCGTTTCACTCTGTAAAAATTGCAACAACTGCAAAAAAAAATAAATTTAAGAAACAACACATGTAGATGCTGTACCCTGGGCATGGTCAGGGCCCAGTTGTCATGGAAGCTGAGTCAGCAATGACCCCAGGTGCCTAGCGCCTCTTAGCATGACCTGCTTCTTCCTTGTGGCCCTAAGCCTCTAAGCCCTCTCCATGCACACTGGGGCAGGAAGAGTAAAAAGATTCCTTGGGAAAGGCTGGCACTGGGTTGTCACATTGACCAATATTAACTGGTGCCACCACGTTCCTTAGCTGCTCCAGCTTTCAGAACACATAGCTGCCTCCCACTCTTCTTGAGTTCTTGTCTCATAAAAGAGAACTTCCTTTTGATCGAAGCAAGTGGTCCTCTTCAATTCTAATTATCTTCTTTCAAAGGGTGCAAAACTTATCTGTGAAGTTCATGCTTTTACATACTTTGAAATGTTCTTCTACAGTTTTATGTGCTGCTCTTACTCCTCAGACACCTTATATCACCTCTGATCAACAGACAGAGCAATCAACACTTACTGCTTCCCTCTTTTGTGGGATCTCCTAAGTTCCCATATGATCTCTAAGGAAGGTAGGCAAACCAGTGGTCTACAGAATGTCTTCAGTCATTGCGATTGACTGATTTTATCTTCTAGCATCTGCTTCATCTGCGCCTAGGGAAGCTCCAGTCTTTCTTTGCCCCCATTTCCTGTCCTCTCTGCTTTCCTCTGGCAATTTCTTGGTTGAGCACCTGCACTTTCTGAAAACTGAAAATTTACATTTGAATCTGTTTCTTTCTTCCAAAGATGTTCTCCACCATTCTATGATGATTTTGAGATTGGTTTTTCATCAGTGATTTGTGAAAGGTTAGGGATTTGGCTCTATGAAGCCTATTTCAGAAAGTTCAGTTTCCCTAAGTGATGGCTTCAGTATGTGTTTGTTGCCAGTAAATGCAAGATTTAATGGTGGGAGGACTGGCCTTCCATCCCAGGTGATGGTCCACGATCCTAACTGCATTGCCCATGGGAAAATACTGTTCGCCTGATGCCTTTGCATGTCCCAAAGTGTGTCTTCTGGTTACCACCAGCGTTGGGATTTGTGAACCTAAGACTTGGAATTGGTACGTACAGGATGGTGCAGGCAAAACAAGGGAGAACTGATACATGTCTCAAGCTCTTAGAAATCACCAGCATAGCTGCCTTCAGGTGACTCAGAAACAGCTGGCTCTGAGGCTAGTAGGACAGGAAGCAGGCTGCCCATGTGTGTGGTGCTCACGGCCCTTCCTCTGAGTACTTGCCCCTGATAGGCCACAGTGGTAACTTAGAATGCAGCAGAGTGACTGTGAAAAAGGTCTTCAGATTGATAGAACTCTATCCGTCTTGTCCCAGGATACTATTTTATGGAAATTTTAAATTCTGAGGAAACTATTTAGTAACTAGCAAGGACCAGTTTCCACTAGACATGACCTTCTCTAAGAAGAGTACATCTAATTTTTGTCTTTTTGTTCTTTCCCTAGTAACCAAGGTCATGGTGAGTAAAAGCCATTGAAGTATAAGAAATGCTGTTTATAACCAATGCTGGTATTTTTTAATTCTTCACTTCTTCCCCTAATCTTTTGTTCCCTATAAAAATCCCTTAAACAATGACCCCAGCAGGATGCACTTTGGATTGCTATCTGAGTTTAAATTCCTGGATTTGCAAATTTAAGACCTCAAATGCCATTATTTTATTTCTTTAGCTCCCTCAGGTTTTTCTCTGGCCAATACTACTTGGCTATGAAATTGCAGTGTCTACCTTACATTAGAGCAGGTGGGGAAGGATGGATCACAGCCTGGAGCTTTAGCCTCCAGTCAGTCCTACCTGACTCTAAGCACACTGACAGGATCAGAGCTGTGACACTTTTCTGTGACAAGTACAAGTCAGGGTACAGTGGGAGAAACTTGTCCCTGGATAAGGGACAGGACTTAGTTTCCTTCTGGTCCATAGACACTCAGTCCTGCCACAAAGCCTCAGAGACATCCCTCCTCTGAGGGTCCCCTTATATTTGGTCACTGAGCACTGGCAGGATACATAAAGGGTTTTGTAAAGGTGTCAACCAAGAGGCCAGACTTCTCAGTCTGATAACACAGGAGAAAATATCAGGAATAATGAAGTCTTAAAAATTTATGGATCTTAGAAAGTAAGTGTTCCCAGAGTGGGGTGACTCTGCTTTGAATTCATGGTGACCTTAGTTCAACAATCTGTGGCTTCCATGTTCATCTCTACCTCCCAAGGTGGTCCAGGAAGGGGTTTCTATGTACTGAGTCATGTTCCGAAATGACCCAAAGGGAGGGGGTGAGGTATTCTCTCTACTTAATAGCCACCTTTTATTATATTAAATCACATCTCCTTGCCATCATCTTTATTGCACAACCAGGATTATAGCTTTTGCAATTTGGCCAAAAGGGTGCAGATTTTTCTTTCAAGGAAGGAAATCAATGCTTACTGACTACCCATTACTTGCCAAACATGATAATAGGCATTTTCTTCACGCCTATGTTTTGTTTCCTAGCTTTTAATCTTTCAGTAACTTTTTACTTCCCATTCTCAATTCAGTCTAACACAGAAATAATTTTACTGTTCAAACAATTTTGTTGTAATTTATAAAAAATTTAACATATTTGGAAATAGTTTTATGAGAGAACATGGAGAAACATGATGTAAAGGTCTGGTTTCCGATTATCATTTGTGATATTAAAATTTATTCTCTGAGGTATGATTGAGGCTCAGGCCTTTTTTTCCTTTTCCTTTTTTTGTGGCATAGAATAGAGATGAAGTGAAATGAATGGGGGAAATTTTGAATAGTTAGTAATAACATCAGTTTTAATATGTTATTGTGTACTGGGGTGATCTCTAGGTAGAGGATTACGGATTTGTGGGGGGTCAGTGTGGAGTGGGTGGGGCAGAAACAACATATTTCATTTGAGCTTGACACATGGCAGTAGAATTATGTTGCTTGAAGGAGCCTTAGAGACTCTTTCCTCTTATGCATTACAAACTTCAACGTGTGTGTTAAGTTACCAATATTTTGCACAATTCCAAAGGTCACTGAAGATAGAGCTGTGCAAAGCAGATTTCTTGGCCTTATATCCTGATTCATTGGGGAAAGTTTGGATCCTAGAACCCTGCATTTGTCACAGATAACATCTTCCCTCTCATCATCTACCCACAAAGGATTCAGACACAGTTGCACAGTGTTTTGGGAAACACTGATTTCATATGTCTTATTTATGGATGTCAGAAAAGAGATTCTAGGAAAATGAATCCAATGTCCTGGTTTGTTAGCTGGAGAGGTGGGAGTGGACCACACGTCTCACAATGCTGGTGATTTTTCCCATCAGAGTTTACACTATTATTTTAGTGTCTGGTTACATTATGAGCTACAGACAGATATGAAGCACCAGCTTAAAGTATCTTTATTTGTCATAACCTCAGTTTTTTATAAATGGTTTCAGATGTTTGGGAATAGCTTCACCTCTCAGTCACTCAGATGGCAGCAGAGGAGTGTTGGGGGAAAGGAAAAGAAAAGCTGTGATCTTACCCCCTCACATAACCGGCTAGACACTGGCTTCTGGGTATTTTCTCTTCCAGTCATCTTGCCCCTAGAAGATTAACAGATACTTATTTAGAAAACCGTCCTGTGCATCCAGGAACTTGACACTTGATGAAAGGGAGTGTACGTGCTGTTGAACACCTTCTTTGCTCAGATGCAACGTAGCAACCATTGTTAACATTCTTGGAGAAAAGGAAGGGGATGTTTCATGTGCCTGTGATTTAGCATGTTCTTCTCTCTGTCAAAAAACAGCTAAACAAAACACACACACACATTCTCCATTGAGTTACTACCAGTCTACGATACAGTACTACATGTGGAAAGGAAAGATATTTTCTTTACTGCTGATAGTCACTTTTAAACATCTTGCACATTTATGTAGAATGATTATTGTGAATTTTCTTAAAAAAAAGTTGTTTTTTTTTTCAACTGCTAAAGAGTATTGATGCAAGTTGAAGTTCAGGTTCTCATTTCTTAATGTTCTTTAAAAATTCTGTATTAGTCAGGGTGGACTAGAATATGCTGTGGTAACAAACATCCCCAAGTCACAGTGGATTAACACAAGAAAGATTTACTTCCCTCAAGTGTGGATTCTTGGGAGAACTTAAATCAATGTGTGCCCTCAGGAGTATGTGCTGAGGGCAACTCTGTCTCAACCTGGGCACTTCCATAACTACCACACAGAGAAACTAGAACACTGTTAGATCTTCTGTTGGTGACTAAACGCTTCCACTCTGAGTGGCAGATACAGCACTTGGGCTGACACAGTATTATCCAAATTAAACTCAAAAGAGTTGAATTGTGATGCTGTCCTGAACCCAGAATATTTGTTCTTAGTTTGGTCTCAACCTCATTAGCTTTTTCAAATTTTCAGACTTAATTGATTAAGTTGTCTGACTGTGTGTGTATAGTGTGTATATTTGAACAGAAATTCCCTGACATTACTGTAAAATCACTTATTTTTTAATAAGTGTATTAACCTACACAATTAATTTCTAAAATATTCATTTTAATATGTATAGAATAAGCGATTTGTTATCTTAAAGCATCTTAAAATATACAGTTCAATAGTGTTAAACACATTAATATTATTATACAACCAATCTCCAGAGCTCTTTTCATCCGGTAAAACTGAAACTGCCTGTTAAATAAGAACTCCCCTTTACTTCCTCTTCAGGTAATTGCTTTTTGTCTCTGAGAATGTAACTACTTTAAGTACCTCATGTATGTGGGATCATATTTTACTTACTTTTCTGACTTATTTCACTTAAAATAGTATCCTCAATGTCCATTTTGTAGCATGTGAAAGGAATTCCTTCCTTTCAAAAGCTGAATAATATTCCATTGCAACCTATTTACCATATTTTGCTTATTCATTCATTTCTTCATGGATATGTCTTTTGCTTTTATCTTCTTGCCTCTGTGAATAATTCAGTTAAGAATATTTATCATATTTTTATTGAGGTAACATTGGTATATAGTACTGTGTATAATTAGGGGAATTATTTCACACCTGTTCAGATGCATGTTACCACACCTATCACCAAAACACCATAGTCTTTTACCCTATACCAAAGCCCCATACTTTGTTCCCATTCCCACCTCCTTCCTTTAGTAACTTCAGTTTTGCTGTCAAATTTTTAGGGTTTGTTTTGGTTTAGTTTTTGCACTGTTGTGTTTCTCTGTATTCTACATATGAGTGAACTCATTCTGTATTTGTCTTCATCCTGTAGACTTATTTCACTCTAATTCTACCATGTTGTTGCAAATAGCAAGAGTTTATCTTTTCCTACAGCTAAATAGTAGCAGCACATCTTATTCCATTGCTTTGTTTTTGGGCACCTATGCTGTTGTCCACTATTGTCAATAGTGCTGCAGCAGGCAAAGATGTGCTTACATCTCTTCAAATTAATGTTTTTGCATTCGTATATAGACTATAGACGATATCTACTTCTATATGTCCATATAGAAGTGGAATTGATGGGTCACATGATATGTCTTTTAAAAATATTTTTGAAACATCCATGTTGTTTTCCATAGAACTTGAACCAGTTTACATTCCCACCAACAATGTGTAAGGGTTCTTTTCAGTCCACACCTTCGCTAAGATTTATTGTTCTTTTTTGTTTCTTTTAACAGGTAATTATTACTGAATGAGGTGGTACTCACTGTGGTTTTGATTTGAATCTTCCTAATATGTGATGAACAGGTGCCTGTTCACCACCTGTATATCTTCTTTGGAGAAATGCCTATTTAGCTATTCTTCCCATATTTTGATTGGGTTACTTATTTTCTTTTGTTGAGTTTTATGAGTTCTTTTTAGATCTTGGATATTAGCCCCTTATCAGCAATATGATGTACAAATATTTTCTCTCATTCAGAAAGATATGTTTTCATTCTATGGTAGTTTCATTCATTGATAGTTTCTTTTGCTATAGAGAGACATTTTAGTTTGATGTAGCTCCATTTGTGTGTTTTCTCTTTTCACTTGCTGTTGAAATCGAGTACTGAGAAATATCACAACATGAAGTCAATGTTGTGGAGAGTTTTGCCTATGTGTTTTATGGTTTCTGTTCTTATATCCAAATCTTTTGAGTAATTATTGTGTAAAGTATGAGAATTATCTAATTTCATTTTTTTCTGCATAACATTTGCTTTGTTTTCTCAATGCTATTTATTGAAGAAACTTTCATTTCTCCATTGTATACTCCTGAATCTTTTGTCATAGATTAATTGTTCATATTAGTGTAGGTTTATTTTTAGATTTTCAGATCTATTCCATTGGTCTGTGTATCTGTTCTTACTTCACTATCACACTGTTTTGAATACTCTAGCCTTGTAATATAGTTTGAAGCCTTGGTATGCGAATTCTTCATTCCTTTTTTGTGTGGATTATTCTGGGTTTTGGGCATCTTTTGTATTTCCATATAAATCTTAATAAAATTTGTTTCATTTCCTTAAAGAATGCCTTAAAACTTTGATAGGTGGTATTATATTGATTATATGATATATATACTGCTTTGAGTAAAGTGAACATATTAACAGTGTTAAATCTTCCAGTCATGAACATGGAATGTTTCAATTTTCTTATATCTTCTCTCTATTTTAGCAGTGTCTTATAGTTTCTGTTGACTAGAATTTCCAACTCTTTTATAAGGTTTAGGTATCTAATACTTTTCAATGCTACCATGAATGGGATTGTTTCTGATGTGTTTCTCTCCATTATTTGCATATAGATATGTAACAGATTTTTTATATATTAATTTTTGGACTGTTGCTTTACTGATTTTTTGTTTGTAATGTGTTTATTGGTGTTTTTTAGTGTTTTCTATACATATGTGATGTCATCTGCAAATAATAATAGTTCTGCTTCTTTCCCAAATTGGTTTACTTTTGTATCCTCAGGATTAACTGCTCTAGCTAGACTTTCAATGCTATTTTGAGTAGATGATAGGACTGTACAGTCTTATCTTTTATGCAACCTTATAGGGAAAGCTTTCAATTTTTCACCATTTGCGCATAATATGAACTGTGAGTTTGGATATGTCACCTTTATTGTGCTGCTGTATGTTCATTCTATCCCCATCTTATAACATTTTTATCATAAATGGATTGTTGAATTTTGTCAAGTGACTTCCTCATCTGTTGATATAATTATGACTTTTGTCTTTCCTTTTGCTGATGCAGACAATTACATTGATGATTTGCATATGTGGAACCATCTTAGAATCCCTGGAATTCATCTGGTCATGATTTATGGTCCATTAAATTATTGCTGAATTTGGTTTGCTAAGACTTTGCTTAGGGTTTTAAAATAGGTGTTCTTAGGGGATATTGGTCTGCAGTTTTCTTTTTTCATGTAATTTTTAGTTCTGTTTTTGGTATTGGAGTAACGTTGGCTATATATATTGTTTTTTGGAGCATTACCTATTCTCAATTTTTTTTAAAGTTGGAGAAAGACAAGTATTAGTTCACCTTGAAGGTTTGGTAGAACTAGTCAGTGAGACCATCAGACTCAGGACTCTTGTTTAGGGTAGACACCCATTACATTCTCAGCTTCCTTGCTTGTAATTGGTTTTAGATTTTTCTATTTCTTTCTGATTCAGTCTTGGAAGGTTGTATGCTTCTAAGAATTTGTCAGTTTCTTCTGGATTTTCCAATTTGTTAATATTAAGATGTTCATAGTAGCCTCTTATATTGCTCAGTATTTCTGAGATATCTGCTGTAACTTATATTTCATGTTTGAATCTATTAGTTTTCTCTCTTTTTTTCTTACTGAGATTAGGCAGATGTGTATCCATTTTTTCAGAGAACCACTTTTTGGTTTCATTACTATTTTGAACTTCCCTTGGTTTCTACTTCATTTATTTCTACTTTCCTTCCTTTGACTGGATTTTGATTAATATATCCTTTCTATAGTTCCTTAAGATGAAAGGTCTAATTATTTGCTTGCAATCATTCTTGTTCTTCATGTAGGCGTGTGTTACTGTTTACTTCCTTGTTAGTATTTTTGCTGCACCCCTTCTGTTCTGGTAAGTTATTAATTTATTCCTTGATTTTCTCATTAACTAAAAATCATCAGTCATGCATTGTTGACATTATATAGAGTTATTATGTAAGAGGTTTTCTGTTTTCTCTCTTTTTGTGCTTGATTTCTAGTTTAATACTATTATGATGAAAGAAGATAAGGTACTTTGTAGAATTTTGATCTTCGGGAGCTTGACTTTTTTTTATACAAATATCTATAGGTTCTTTTTGTTTCTATTCCTCATTAAGGCTTTTACTTCCTTGTTGATTTTCTTCTGGTTGGTCTTTTCTTTGATGTAATTGGGTGTTGAAGTCCTCTACTATTTTTGTGCTGTGGCCAACATCTGTTTTTAGGCTTGCCAATAGGTCTCATATATTTTTTTGTTCTTTGGTGCGTATATACTGATGAGTGTTATGTTTTCCTGACATATTGGTCCCTTAGTCATTACATAATGCCCAGTCTGTTTCTTGATCCCTTTTTTTAAATTGGAAGTTCATTTTATCTGATGTAAACATTGTTGTGCCTGCTTTAATCATCTTGATATTCCATTTCATATGAAAATGAAAAAGAAGCAACACCACCTTTTTTAACCCTCTGGTTTACTATTTAGGATACCCTAAATAATAATGCTTACATATAGAAGTTAGACAAATAGGCTGTCTTTGCATGTCCTCTGTCAGTTGTTAAATCAAATATGAGTGATGTTCTACACATATAACCTAATTAAAATCTGTGGACTCTTGTGTTTAGTCTTGTATTTAATCTGTTTTGACATTTTTCCAGATAGGTGACAATATGTGGTTTGGACATTATTTTTCTTTAAAAATCCAAGAGAGTGAGATACAAGGAGTCATGTTAATGGAAATTAGCCAAAAACAAAAAGAGGAGTATGGAATGGTTTCACTTATATGAGGGGTATAGGGAAAACAAACAAACAGACAAGAAATTTAAAATTGCCAACAAAACTGAACCATAGAGCAAGGTAGGAGTTGGAGAGCAAAATTGGGGGATGGGGAAGGCACAAGAGATTAAGATGGTTCATGGGTGATAAAATGATGGGTAAACATCGGGGTAGACAATGATGTAATATGTGTGTATATGCAATCAATAAAAAAAAATCCAAGAGTGACAAAAATTATATTCTTCTTTTTTTGCATCTGACTGTGAGATAGTCAAATATGAATCAATATATAAAACATAATCTTGCAAACTAATTGTATGTATAGCATAGATGTGTGGAGAAGGAAGATGGAATTTGGGAAGAATGCTGAAAGAAAAAGCAGTACACCCAGATTCCAACTCTTTATGCTTATTGCTAATTGCATGATTTGGGATAGATTAGTTGTATAGACTTGAGGTTTTTTTGTTTTGTTTTTGGATTTGAAGATTGAAGGGCTTCTATTACATGTTCTTTGTGGGTTAATACCACCTCCTTTCCTTCACCCACTTCAGATGTCATTGAAAATTCACTTGTGCTTTCTGAAGATTCCCTCTGAGGGTTTCATTAATTTGCTTAAGAGGTTCACAGACTGAGAATATTTTACTTATTTTGAATCAGTTTATTATAGAAGGATGTAACTCAGAAATGGCACACCCAGATGAAAGAGATTCATAGAGCAAGTTATGGGGAAAGGGCACAGGGGTTCCATGCTTTCTGATTCCCCAAATCTCTATGTATTTACCTGTTCAGAAGCTTTCGGAACCCTGCTTCTTTGGGACTTTATGGAAAATTCATTACTTAATCATGGCTTAAACCATTAACCATCTCCCCTCTTTTACCTAGAATTTAGGAGCTAGGACTAAAAGTTCCAGTTCTCCAATCACAAAGGTAGCTCCTGGCTATTAGCCCCCTTCCTACAGGGATCTAGGGGTTCCAGAGGTCTCTTATTAACATAAAAAAAGAAACAACGACCTTTCTCACGCTTGAGGAAATTCCAAGAATTTTAGGAGCTCCATACTAGTAATGGGTAGGATGACCAAATCTGTATTTCTTACTATAAATCTCATTATCTCAGTCTTCATGCTTGTACCTCTTCAGGGATTTTGCATATGTTGTTCCCTTTGCTGGAGACTCTTTTTCTTTGATTTTAATCTAGTTTATACTCATCTATCTGGTCTCCAGCTTACATGTCACTTCTCCAGAAGAAACTGTCTATCTAGTTCCCTGTGACCCAATCTACATTAGCTTTCCTCTGTAATTTTCTCTTATGATGCCCAGATTCCTTCAAGTACTTGTAATTTGTAATTATATACTTATTTGTATTTTTATTTTATGTCTGCCATCCCTAATATATCATAAACTTGATATCAGGGACTGACTTATTTCCTCTGTATATGTCTAACTCAGTGCCTGGAATTTTTGAAAAAAGAGTTAATGAAGTGTTCATGAGGAAAACCTTAATGACAAAAGTTTCTCGAACTTGGTATTGCTTTTTAAATGATGGTATATATTCATGTTAAGTATTTTTATGAAAATTAAATTAAATATAATAAAACACATTTTTAAACTCAACAAGCACCTACATACCTGTATTAATAAAGGGGTCACTGTAACAACCCGAAATGATGGATGATGTTTTGAAAAAGAGTTAATTTTGTGTTCACATAAAATCCATTTGGCAGCATTGAAGTGGAATGAGCAATATGCTGTAGGTGGTCATTCAGAGACCTTCATTCAGGTACTGCAATCTATAACACATAGCTTCCAGGGTCACCCTGGTGCCTCTGTCTGGATGACAGAGAGGGAAGAGAATGTTGAGAATTGCATGGGAGGTTTCCTTGGGGTAGTCTTGGGACTGGAATGCATCACTTCTGCCCACATCCATTTTTTGCGTTCCTTACTAGACTTAAATCTCCAGCAGAGTCCCAATCCGTATTATCCCACCACAAGAACTCAGTCACATGGCCTTATCTCCGAGCCAGGGAGAATAGGAAGACAGCTGGGAGTTCAGGGTGTTATATAAGCTGGTTCCTGTCATAGCACACTTGGAAAGTCACACATATATGTGAAAGTGTCTGTCTAGGAGAATATGGTTTTATGTCACTTTCAATAACTTTGGGGTTCTTGAAGAATCCAGAGAATGGGAACCATTAAACATAGGGTTATGTGGATTTTATTTTTGGAAAAGTTCTTGTCTCCATCAATTTCAAGATTATAGTTAGATATGGCAAAGTGGTTATTAATATACTATGTACATCTACCTACATAAAGCACTTCATTCATATAACATCCAATCTTCCCAGTTCCTCTTGTGTAGCTGTGTTCATGATGGTGCAGATTAGGATCTTGTCAGCTGAATGTAAGCCCAGGTGGAGTCTGGTTGTGCTGCGGGCAGTATTGTCCTCAATAAAATGGAGTCTTTTTACCAATGGACTATTTTCAGTTCCCAGATCATCTGATAAGTCCTCTCCTTTTGATGAACTACAAATAAAAACTAGTTTTATATCCCATGAGGCTGTTAATCAAATAGTGTCTGTTTGTTCAAAGGAAAGAAAAAAACCCACACCGATTGCATGTCTGGTTCATAATACCAAAAGGTAATTGTAACTGATCTGTGAAATCATGATACTGTACCTTTATCTGGGCCAAATCTTACCTGGCTATCCTTCAGATTTGCCATTCTTCCCTATGACACAGAATGGGAGCAGAAATATGAGCTTAGGCATTTCTTTTTGTGCAGTTTGTGTGTCTCTCTCAGTACCTCTCTTCAGCAGAAGAAAGAAAGGAAAGAAAGAAGGAATTCAGATTCGGTGGGTTAGGTAGCTGGCTGTATTCTATTTCAGTTACATTGAGGAGCTTTCTAGATGCTCATTTTCTTTTCTGTCCTGTGATCCATTTAATTCTCTAAATTAGCCATCCCTTAGGAAAATTGGGGAAAAGAAGGAACAGTTGGAGACCAACTAGAGCATCTAGTCCAGAGAATGTACATTTTAAATTCTAAAATTTCCAATAAGTTAATTGGTAAATTGTATGTTTTTCAACATGTATAAACATTTTCCACCTCATGCTCTTTCAGCTCTTTTTGTTTTTCTGTTTTTGTGGAGGTACAGTTAGTTTCAAGTTAGTGCTGTCCTGCTTTCTGTACTTTTGATGAAGCTGAAAAGTGTTTCAGTTGCGAACATCACTCAGAAAGTAGCTTGGTGAGGTCACATTGGCATTCTTCTTAGTGCTTTAGGATTGGGAAAGAGGTGTAGGGCAAGAGCCGGAAAAGGGATCTCCCAAATCCAAAGATCTGCAGGTTGGCAAAACTTCACAGAGTTGCAACAAGTTGGTGGACAGTCAAGTTCTCCTGCACATTTGTAACATTGTATTATGAAAACGGTTCTTATTTATAGCAAGACAGCACTGGTGGAGCTGGTGGGTGTAGATGGTTCCCAGGGACCCCTGTAACAGCAGGGGACAGGGGAGGGATCTGAGTCACTTTTAATTTTCATGCACCTGTGAAGAACTGTAGTATCCCTATTAGGAAACATGCCATTTGATACTAGGTTCTGTCTTTGTTCTTTTCTCAAGCAGAAGACGGATGTTCAGAAGAAAGCTTATAGAGGGGGAATTCAGAAGCCTGTCAGCCAAACCCTGACTCCAGAATTTCTACATTCTTGCAGCTACAGCTATACTGGTTATGTTTTCAGCTTCCACTTTTTGTGAGACCAAAGCTGCCTCTGCCCAGAGCACAGTTGGTGTTTCTTTGAGGATGTTTTTGAGAAGGGGATTGGGGATTGAATCTGACATGGAATGGTTTGCCAGTTGCTATTTATATTTCTATGCTTTCAGTTCCTTGGTTCTTTTATTTTAACCGGGACTTCTTGGTACAAAACTCAGTTTATTTCAAGGCATGATAGAATTCTATCACTAAAATGTCTAAGTTTTCTCCTATAGAGTCATCAACTTTTTGTTTAATTTCTGAAGCTTTGAAAGAGATGACAGAAAGCTCTTCCACTCAATTTATTTCATTCATTTTGTGGTGCTCTTGTCAGCATTGAGTAACTGTATCAGAGGATGTTTTCTACTTGGATGCAGTGATCTAAGTAATCAAGTTATTAAAACTGATCATTGTCCCATGTTGCATTTTTTAAACAAATAACAAGTAAAGTGCAACTTCTTTGAAATTGATTAAGTAATTCATAATTTATATTATTTCTCTTGTTTGTGACCTGGTGCTGATCTGGTCTTCATATTTTTAAGACACGTGTTTTCAGTTGATTTCTTTATGGAATTGATTGTTCTTTTCAGATTAAACTAGATAGTTAAACTTTTCAAGGAAACAACTAAGGGGTCTTCCCAAAATGTCCAACCTAGCATGGTGCAAGGTGGATACTCTATAGATTAAGTTGTGTTTCATATGGCTGCTGTAATAAATTCCCACAAACTAGGTGACTTAAACAATTTATACTCTCATGGGTCTAAAAACCAGGTATTAAACAAGATGTTGGTGGGGTGTGCTCCCTTAGAGGTTCTGGAGAGGATATCTTCCTTGCCCTTTTTAAGTTCTGATGACTGCATTCCTTAGTTTTCCCTGTGTCTGGCTGCATCACTTCAGCTTCTCTGTGTTTTTCCAAGCTAACAACCGAACTAAACCATACAGCTGGGAAGGTGGGGGGGCGGGATGGAGAGGTCAGGAAGGGGATGGACAGGGAGGATTGGAATGACAGTCCACACATGATATGGTGGTTGAAGAATCCCAGGGAATACAATGGTGTAAAAAATATATAAACAAATAAAATTATTATATATGAAAAAAAATCTCTATTTTTCACTCGTGTTTGTAACTTGAACTCATCTGGATAATTCACCAGAGTAATAATTTCAAAATACATAACTTAATCACACTTGCAGAGACACATTTTCCAGACACTGGGCAAGACCTATTTGTGCAGCCATTTAACAGTGTACCACACCCATATGTGGATTCTGCTTATCCTTATGGCAAACCATTGGGTCTTTGCATAAAGCAGGTAGCCTCGAAGACATTAATTTTTATTTTGATGGCTGTTTGCTTCAAACTTCTGTTTTACAGATGAATGTATCAGAAAATTATGGTATATGCAAAAATGGAATACTATTCTACAATCAAAAAGACAAATTTGATGCATTTTTGATAACATGGATGGACCTAGAAGGAATCATATTAGCAAAAATAAGCCAGAGATAAAGAGAAATACTGGATGATCTCACCTATATGCAGGATATAGAATAAACAAACAAAAGGACAAATAAAATTTAAAACTGTCAGCAGAACTGAAGCATAGAGCAAGGGGGGTGGGTGGGTAAAATTAGGGTGGGGATGGGCACAGGAGATTAAGATGATGGTTCCTGGGTGACAAGGTAGAACTTCGGGGTAGACAACAATTAAAATATATGTGTGTGTGTAATCAATTAAAAAAAAAACCAAAAACTTCTGTTTTAATATCTTTTTTGTTCTTTATTCTTACGGTTTTACGATATCAAAGTGGTTTTCATTGTATTGAGAGTAACTTTGGTATTCACAACCTGTGTCATTAATAGTGAATTTTACCTGCTATTTGGGACTGGCAACAAGATGTTTTATTTATTACAATTAAAACTAATGAAGAGTGGTGTGTGGTGTCCAGAACAGGTCTATTGTTTCTAGGTAGGTTGTGTTGGGAACAGCATATATTTACTCCTATCCCCCTATCACTGTTCCTCACTCATAGGACTTCCCTTTTTGGTCAGTTTAAATGTCTTGAACATTCATTAGAACCACTCCTTCAACTTCTCATTTTCTTTCTTTCTCTTTAGTAATCAGTCAGATAAATCTTAACCTCAAGTAGTCACGCATAAACAGCTAAATGTGGTAACTTCAAATTCATGACTGCTGCCTTCAAATGGAACCTTCACTGCTCTACAGTCATGTTGTATTTCTTTCCTCATAGTTTCCTATTTAATCAAGAAAATAGAAACTACCAGAAGATAGCTGAATTTTGTCATTCCTTCCCCTGTGTCCCCACAACACTGTTAAAAATATTCATCATTGTAGATATATCCTACTAGAATATAATTGTCTTCCTCCAGTATGTGTTTTTAAAGGGCAAGGTCACATTTTACTCTTATTTCTTATCCTAGGGTTTAATATAGTTTGGGAAATATGGTGCATGGTCAGTGCAAGTAGTCTAAATAAATGGATGAATGATACAGAACATCAAAAGTCAGTATAAAAAGCTAGAAATTACAGCAAGATTTATTATGATCATTATCATCATCCTTTCATTGAAAGAGGTAAAATTTCCATTGAGACAGAATTTTTTTTTATCAATAACTATACTTCATGATTACAAGTCAAGAATATATTATTTTTAAAAAAGAATCTTGGACAATTTTGAGTGAAACGAGAAAGCCTTGATGTAGTGATATTTTAGATTTTAGATATAGCATAATTCATGAGGAAAAGTAGTGAAAGTGACCCCAGAGAAGAATAGAAACAAACAAAAAAATAGGAAAGTAGATGGTGATTATAGCTTTTTCCCCCCCTAAGTATAGTGAAGAAAAACTACAAGTAATTTCACTTTGTGCTCAAAGAATCGTTCACCAGTGAAAAGGGGAGGGGCAAAGTAAGAAACAAACAAAAAAATCTTTAGAGATACGGGATATTCCAGAGATTAAAGGCAGTCCTTGTGAAATGAGGTGATTCTGCTCTACACAGAAGATGCTAGACTCTGCAAATGAAGAGCCAAAGTTGGAACAGGGGAGATGGCTTGAAAAGACTTGATAGACCTTTAGTGTGGAGAGAACATATGCACAAGGAAGGATATTTTCCTATGTAACAGATCAGAAGCATCAAACAGGGAAGCTCTTTAAATGATTTGTCAAAATATAGGTCTTATGCATCTCTAGCTTAAGCTGGTAGCAAGATAGTGAACCAGAGATGTCAAGGGGGGGTAATGGAAAAAGTTCTCTCAAAATACCATCATTCCCACAGTTCTTCAAAGAGTTCCTGTCAAGGCGAGCCAGTTGGCACAGTAGGACTTTATCAGAGGAAGATGGTTGAATATTACTTCCATACTTAGTTTTTGTTTGCTCAAAGGATTGTATCTAGATGACACCTTCTTACAGTTTCCCAGTTTACAGTAAAGCCAAAATTCATAGGAACACCTGCAGCTAGTGGAACAAATTATGGGAGGTATACTGGCTTCAAATGAACCTGAAACAATCACCAAAGAAACTGAAGGTGAATCATTTCAGCCCAAGGTCATGAAGATGATACTCCACCCTTGGCAGAAGGATGGAGTATGAAGATGCCCAGCACAGCACCTGGAGGCATCCCTTTGAAACTGTTTCCACTTTCCCATACAAAGATTGAGGTAAACCTTATGAAATTTTCAAGAGTCAAATTACATGAAATTCATGTTACTCAATACCCAAGAACCCATGTGAAATGAGTTTGCACATAAGGCCCTTGTGCCTTATGTCATTTTACAGGACTGTTACGCCTCCCTGACAGCAGCCCCACAGAATAGTTTAAATGCTGGACTTAGGCACACACCCCATCTAAATTAGAGATGAGTGCACACAACTACTTGCTGGAACCTACGAAAATCTTAAATTATAATTCAAACATTTGGGCCTTAACAAAGAACATTTTTTTCCAAGCATAGTTTCCCTTGGTTTTTAAACCCATGTGTATTTCAAGGGGAAAAAATCCATCTGTTTCTGATTCATTTATGCTTAACTCATCAGGATATCACTGGAGAAGAGTTATTGGGTGTCCACGTCACTCCCTCCCCCCTTAAACTTCAATTACTTCCATTTTTAAAAGTAAGCAGGTGTGCCCTGTCACAATTAAATAGCTATGTACTATGAAATACTATCATTTTGATACAAACCTCAAGACCCATACCTCTTAAATAGAAAGATTAGAATAATCCCCTTCTTCCCTTTTAATTTCTTGCTGTTCTTGTTGGTGGAGGTAATTTTTTTTTTTAGCAAGAGAAATTGAAGAAACACAATATGAACAATATTGAGTATGCCAGTTCTCAAGTAGCCTCTCTAAGAAAGTTGTCTTTCTCTCTGACAAGATGAGGTACCTGAGTTGCGATAAAAAATGACACTTTAGTCAACAAGGAAACCAAAATCTGCTCCCCTCCTAGAAAGGTTAGTCAGACTTAACATTTGCTTGAAAAATAGGGATCTATTTTTATCTTATAAAACAGTGATTCAGAATTAAGATTTGGGTTTCTGACCAACCTATCAAGTCAAACCATTGGGGATCTAAAATTCAGCTGTCCAGATCTAAGAGACAGCACACAGTAGTGCAGGGAGGAAGATCTGGGTTCCAATTTAGTTCAGTCATTTACTGACTTCTAATTAATGTATACATATCTTTCATAATTCTTAACAGGCAGATACAGCCTACCCCAAATGGTTACTGTGAGAATTAAAGATAAGGCCAAACCAGAACCTGGTCCACAAGTTGTGGTCATTTCTCGTCACTCCTGCAACATCGCTTTAGGGAAAATGCTTTCCAAAACCCAACTCAGCACATCTAGGCTGAGTAATCCAAGGCTCTCCTTAGCAGCAGTCTTCAATGAGGCACAAGATCCAACAGTCAGGTGGTACAGCTGCAGGAACATCAATCATGATGCACCAGAACTGTCAGGACTGAGAGGACAAGGAGTTCCCTACATGACCGGCAGGTGTAAACCATGGTCATGGGAAACCCATCAGTACAACCCAACCAAACACTACCCTCAGCCCAAGAGTCACATGGAAAGTATTAAAAAATAATTCTAAAATTTCCAGCACCACTGGCAGCTTTTCACTCTTCAAGAGAATACTTTAAAGTTTATTTGTGCAAGGGAACTAAAATTAGCCATTTTCTAGCAGAAGCCCATCCGTGTAGGCAGTGGATGGATTGAGAAGCTATTTGGCAGTCAGCAAGGGTGGTACCTGCTTTTATATCCTTTACCCTGGTATTTCTACTTGGTGCAAAAGTAAAAGAGGTAAGAGCAGGGAGAAGCCTCTAGCAGGCAGGTATTGTGCCCCTGCCACATTTTCAGATTGCTAGGGTTAAAAAGGACCTTAGGGCCTTGGAGATCAATTGATTCATGCCCTTTCCTCTTCCAGGTTGATAACAAAGGCATAGAGGTGTTTTACAATCAGTCTGAGGTTGTGCTGCTCACTAGGTAGTTGATTAGCACCCTGCCCATACTCTTCCCCTCATAGGATTTGCATGAAACTTGGTCATAATCTGTGAACTTCATCAGAAACACCTTCAACCTTCTTCTATGAGAAGAAGGATTGAGTATATATCCAACGAGGATTGAGTATATATCCAATAGAGAGAAATTTAAAAAATCATTATTAAGAAATAAGCCACAGTAGTTAAAAATTTTATAAGGCAGTGAAGGTTTTAAGAGAAATGACAAGTCTTTAAGATGGCGTAGGAACAAGGACCTTATGTGTAAACTTATTTTACCTTAGAAATAATTTTCATTTGGCAAATACCAAGGATATTATGTTTAGAACACACACATGTCAGGGGAAGAGATCTGAAAGTAAAGACATCGTCAGTATTTTGTTTTGATTTTGAAGAGCTTACTACTAAATATGAGGCCTGGAGATAGGACAAGGCCTGACAAGTGTGAGCAACAGCATGAGGGTCAATGTGCCTGGAGCTCAGAGAATAAGGGGGAGATACTCAGAGAATTGATTAGATTTGCGGAACATTATAAATGTCCTGGAGAACATTCTCCCATGGATGGCACTTTCTAATTTAGACAAGAGGTAGATTATTTAAAGCAAGATGGTGACATTCAAGATTTAAGAAATGATTTTCTTCTGTGCTTGTCAGTGAGGGAGTTCAGTAGAAGATTGCTAATGAATCAGTTTTGGGATGAGACAAAGGGTTCAAGAATGATGCTTCATTCTTAGTAAAAGAAGAATTAAGTTTCTTTTCAATGAGATGGAAGCATGTAGGAGAAGTAGCCTGTTCTATTTTGTTTGGGGGATGTGGGATAATCAGCTCAGTTTTACACAGTGCATTTGAGAGGCTTATAGACTATGTAGGAATGTTAAATGCTGAGTAGTGACATGAGTTTAGCAAAGTCTTGTACTACAAATAAACACCTGGATGTCAGAGATTAATTAGTATTTAAAGCCATGATACTGTGCAAGGTTAGCAAGGAGGGAATGTAAAAAACCTTGGGGGAGCAGGGAGACTGAAGGGGACAACTTGTAAGGCAGAAGGAAGAGCATAGAGTTCTAGAAGCTCAACAATGGAAGATATTACAGGATAAGGGAGTGATCATTTGTGTTAATTGTTAATGTGTGAATAAATGAAAATGAGAACTAAGAACTTTCAATTGGTTTAGTTTTACAAGGTTCCTTATGATAAAAACAGCTTCAGCAGAGTGATGGTGTGAAAACTTGATTACAGTGCCTTCAAGAGACTATAAGAACTAGAGCTAATAATCAGCAAATTTAGTTTTAGTGTTTAATGAGTGGGAGAATGAAATTATCAGTGGTGGATATGTAGCACCAATAGAATACTTTTAAGATGTCAGAAATAACAGTATGTGTGGGGGCTGATGTGAAAATTCCAGTATGCAAATAAAAAAGAACCAAGGAAAAGAAGAAAAGGAAAACTATGAAATGAGAATCACTAAGGAATTCACATCAAACTTGAGTCATGGCTGTGTGAGGGAATGGAGAGGACTAAGATATTGGCAGAGAAAACATTGCAGAGACATTGGGGTATGAAAAAGAGAGGTGTGTTGTAAGAGAGGAGGGAAGAATAAAACAGTATGTGGTTAAAATGCAAAATGGAGTAGTACCAATACCAGGACATAATGCAGGATGGTAGGTTAAGAAGACTTGTGAAAACTTCACACTTAGATGAAGAATTTGGATATTAATCTAGAATCATTGCTTATTGCAGTGTATGTGATTTAACATAAGAAAATGATCTAATTTGTTTTTAAGATTGTAACCCTTACACCAGATGGATTTTAGAAAAGAATCCAATGGAGAAGATGAGTTAGGAGAATTGTTCCAAAGAGCTGGGTGAGATATAAAGAGGGTTTGAGCGGATGTTAGAGAGAGGGGCAGACTTCTTACAACAGAATTTGGTAGCTGACTGATTTCATGGGCTGAAAAGAGGGAAAAATAGCTGATGACCCTTTGACCCTCACTCTCTCAGGGTGGCAGTGCAATTTACTGAAGTAGAGAGAAAGGAAGAAAAGACAATTGGGGTGGGGAGATGATGAGTTTGGTTTTATGTTTGTTGAGTTCAAAATGTTTGAAAGGCATCTAAGTAAAGCTGCCTGCTAGGCAAATGGAAATGCCAGATGGGGGTAAAAGAGGGAGGGTATATAGAAACAGCAACCTGTCGTGTCCTTAGGTTTCTATGACCTGAACAATTTGAACAATGGACACATCCACACACACACACACACACACACACACACACACACACACACCCCTGAAGTTCTTAGGATGCTATTGCCTACATTGCTTTTTAGGCCATTTTCAAATTATCTGTGCATTTCCTCCCACTCCCCTCAAATCTGTAATAATTATTTCATTAACATCTCTTCTGTGACTTCAGACTTTGGTGTTGACTTGTGTTTTTTTGTTTTTTTTTTAAATAACATTGTTATTTTTGGCCTCAACTTCAGACCAGTGTAATAGATAATAGTTTTATTTCTTTATGACAGTTTGAAGTTTCAATTCTTTGACCAATTATGTTTTTGTCTGTCGTATAATGAAGCCAAACATACTTTTCATGGTGTAGACATTTCAAGTAGGTGATTTCACTGCTATTATCTCTTGGAAATCTGCCCATTCTTTTCTTTGTCTCATTGGGCAAAATGGAACCTCCCAATGTCCAAGGTTTTTAGGTTTCAATTTGTAGTTGTAGAAATTCATAGTTTGTTTTCCAAACAAAGCATGCAAGGTTGTCCTTAACTAGTGTTTGAAAGGTCTCAAGTGTTAATCTAGTTTTAAATCCTTCTAATTTATTCCCTAGTTGAGGAGATTATATATTTTTAGGAGACTACTTTTTTATAGGTTTTTAGTATAGAATATACAGATTTTATTAGTTCCAAAATTTATTTCATCAATGAACAGAATATCCTGCTATTATCAAAGTTATATCAGGTCTCACTTTTAAAAGATCAGAGTTTGAGTAGAGTCAGGGATACTATTAAATATTTAATAACTTATAACAATATGATAACATTTGATCATTTAAAAATATATTGCCTTACATACATGAAAGTAAGTATATAGGTATATATATATGTAAACATGTGTGTATGTGTGTATATATGTGTGTGTATGTATATAGTTATAAATATATATATGTGAACCTATATTTACCTATATATGGACCTATATTTACATATATATGAGGTATATAATAAACAAAATTCATAGAGACAGAAAGTAGAACAGATGTTATAAAGAACTGGAGGAGTGGAACATTTGCTGTTTAATAGGTACTAGGTATCTATTTGGTGTGAGGATCATTTCCTGGAAATGAATAGTGATGAGGGCTGCCCAATATTGTGAATGTACTGAAAGTCACTGGATTGGACACTTAAAATTCTGCCTTGTGTTCTTTATATAAAATATAAATATGCATCGTTAATTGTATGCATCGTATAAATGTACATCATTAATATACTTTATTAAGTGTATCTTGTTATTCATTAAGTGATTGTAATCATTTCCAAGGTTCTTGTTGATACTCAGAAATTGTTGATGTGATCCTCTATTTGAGAAATTTTCATGTGACGCATCAAATTCTTCAAATTCATCAAAGTTTCACATGTTAAACTCATTGAAGTTCTCCATTAAAGGAGTTGTTAACTAGACCCTGGCATTATTGCTTTGTTAAAACTGAAAGATGATTGGGTAATGCTCATCTAGAAGCCAATTCTTCTCCTATTGTCTGGGAGGAATCTGACCTTTAGCCTCCATCCAAACACCCAGCTGACCTGCTGGTTATAACCCCTCACATACCCTCAAGAACACATACCCTACCTGCTACCATTTAGATCATTTCAACAGCCCTGACTCATAACTGTCCTGGCAACACTCCAATGTCCATTACCTGTTCCCATGATTGCCACTGGGTGACATAATTAGGTAGCATGTAGTCTCACTAAATATATCCTTTTACCATGATATGGAAGTATGATAGTGTTTTTACACTATCATTTCAACCATGGTTACTTAACCATGGTTACTTATGACAATGTACTGTTGTAAGAGTTTATGAGTATAGTGTTCACTAAGAGTAATGTAATTATTTGTTTCTTTGAGTTTAACAAATCATAACGACTTAGATTATGAATTGAAGGTTTAGATTTTGGAGGCATTCAGAGGTATTGCTGTTCATTTTAAGGTGGTGTAAAATATCATTTTTTTATTTTAAATTTTAAATATATTTATATGTAAATTTCACAACATTGTAATTCCAGGAGTTTACATGGTGGCTCATGCCTGTAAGCTTCAGCCTATGAAGCGGCTGGGGCTAGGGATTGCGGTTCAAGTCCCACCTGGGGCCAGTAGTGAGACCTAGTTCCAAAAAACTAGCTGGGCGTGGTGGTGCGCGCCTGTAATCCCAGCTGCTTGGGAAGCTGAGGCTGGGGATTGCTTGAATCTGTGGTACCCCAGGCAAAGAGAGCTTGCGGTTCCATGGGCAAAAATAGCAAGACCTAGTCTCCAAAAAAAAAAAAAAAAGTACATCCACCTAAAATATCATTCTTAATGTAAACTTAAGGTAAATAATACAGAGAGATCTTCTCTTCTTATTTCTGAAATAATTTTTCTAAATGTCATGTGAAGGTAGTAGTAGAATCCTTGTTTAAATTATATTGTTTCATCTGGACATAAATACATATATTCTTGTTTATTTCTGATTAGGTAGGGAGGATGTTATGAGTTAGAACCATTTTAGAAATATGAAAGTACTGTGAAAATTCATTGAATCATTCCCCCAGAGAACTTTCATCATTGTCCCCAAAATATGAATCCTTATTTGTACATTTTCATTAAACTTTATTGCCATTCTTTAGAAATGTTTCTGTCACAAATTTGTGGGTGTTTATAATTCTTTGTACTGAGATACAAGTTTACAGTGTTTGTGACATAGACTAGAGTTAATAAGATACAGCTACCATTTACTGAAACTAATATGCTAATATTTTTATATAAATTCTTACTAAGATGATCATAAAATGTAATACTCCAATGGATGAACCTATGTGAGTCAAGAGGGCAGTAGAAAATGTAAATGGTAACACCATTCAGAAAACAATCAGCAGGTGAGCTTTATTATATATGCAGCAGTTATATGTAATAACTACTTCCATAAGTATTGATTTTAATTAAGCCTTTGTAAGGATTAATTTTATGCTTTCAAGCTTTCATGCTTGAAAGTTTTGACTTTATAATTGCAAATTTTAAGACCTTCAAAAGCTTAAATGTCTTGACATTTTTGATTGATTACTTCATATTAAATATTTCAAATAGATTTTGAGCAGAATTCAATAGGATTCAGATATGTATTTGCATAAATAGATCAATACCATTGAAGGACAATAGGGTTGATTTATGAAATAGCTCTACAATTTTTCTGAAGTCTGATTATTGAGAACAGGAAAAAGACACATACTGTCATTAAGAAGTATGTTAATCAGCAGCAACTTTCACAATAAAATTTTGTTTCTAGTTGCTCAACAGTATTTCCCTGTGTGTGTCTGTAGATACACACATCTATAGTTACTTAGCTATATAACATAGGTTTATAATTATATCACAACATTTACACATAAAAGTAATTAAAATGTTCATAAAACTGCTTCGAGTACATGTATGAATAACTGAAAATTTTAAGACACAAACTTAAAAAGCACACATATATGAATATACTTGTTAATTGTGTAAACCATAGCTAATTTGATTTTTGTGACTCAAGGTTTGGGCACAATACTCAAGTATTTTCTGCTCTATAGGTTTCTTAATTTTCTAAGAATATTGTTTTTATCAGGATGCTATATTCTAGACAATTTGTGTATGTACATATATCACAAAAAATATTTTTTGCTGATTAACTTTTTCAAAATTGAATGTTTCAAAACAGCCATCATAATATTGTCAGCTATTTTACTTCACCGACCTTTTTTCTTTTCCAGGAAGTGTGTGGGGGAATCCAATGATTATTGCCATTCTCTTAACTGACCCTCTGAAGCATCTGATGATATGTGACTTAAGCATTCAATTAGTAGTATTGCTTTATTTTCTTTATGTACACAAGACAAGTTATATTGAAAAAGTGAAATTAGTTAAGAGAAACAACTATTTGCTTAAATGAAGCCATATATCTTAGAGCTTTCCCTAAGCACACCTTCTGCAGCTGCAGTGCCTCACCATCAGCTCAGGCATCATCTTCTGAAAATATCAATTGTTGAAAGAGATGCTGATAGATCTAGGTCAAATTGGTGTTCTCTGCATTCATGTGGTCAGTGATTCACTGTAACTCCGTGGTGGGTGGTAAATGTTGACAAACATTCTGTTCAAATTACATGTTCATCGTCAATTTTCCTTTTTGAAATGGAAACTCTGTACTTATTTTTTCACTAAATATGCATTTTCATTTTTGAGTGCATTGCTCTTAAGGGTTCACTGCAATATTACAAAGCATTACCCAAAAAATGAGATAAACAATAGATGCAGCTTTCCACCACAAACAATTATAAAACCACTGTAACAAGAGTGTTGAGGCTATCCTCTGAATGTCCTCCAACAGTACTGCTCAGATTTTATTTCCTATACACATTTCAAAAACACCAATTCATACATCTCTCCATTTGCTGTCTCTCCAACTGAGTGGTTACCTGGAGCTTCATTCTCTTCATAGACTAAGGTAGGTACGCCTGACTGGTGTAGCAAGAAGAGCTGTATAGAAATCTTGCAACATTGTAGACTAGTATCTTGCTCACCCTGCGGGAAGAGTACCCTTTATTTTACTAGGGAGTGCCATATATCATGTCACTGTGAGAGAAGTTTTAATTTGTGTTGGGATACGGAAGTATCTGGAAAGCAGCGTCAGTTAAATACCATCTGTTCTAACTTTAGTCCTACGTTAGGGTGAGAATTCTTGGATGTTCGAGTATCCCACATACAACCAGATAAGATCTAGGCTGAAACTCAAAGGATAAAGTGAACAGTTCATTGTGATATTAGAAGAAACTAGAAAATAGTATTGAACCATCCTGGCTTAGTTTAATACAGGTATTAATAAAAATATTTCAAAAGTTAAAACAACAAGAAGGCAAATGCTAAACTGGACAGGATACCAGAACAGTAGATAACTGGATTGCATGAAAAATCCTGTTTGGCTGTTGTGGGGTCCCTTGGTTCATTTCTATATCATATCCTTATTTAACATGACTTCTTTCTTCATCAGTCAGGTGTCCGAACAAGATTGTTTTGAAGTTCTGTGGCTGGCGAGGAATATATCTTCCCTTTTCCCTGAAGTGGCATCTTCATGTGCAAACCCTGGCCTCCCCTTCAGCATATCTTTCTCAGGGCAGTAAGATTTCTGACAGGGAAGCTGGTTTCTCTGAAAGTGAACATTCTAAGAGGTTCACATAGAAGTCATGAAATTTCTCATCACAGGTTCATGGAGGCTCTGGAAAATATTTTGACTATATTCTATTTATTGTACCATTCAAGTCACTAAGATGAGAACAGAGCCAAAGAATCAGATGAATCTGTCAATCATGGAAAAGTAAAGAATTTCTCAGCCATCTTTAATCTCACAGATATAGGAAATGTTTGTAAATAGTAGATGCTTCTGGAGGGGACTCAGAGGATCTGGAAGACTTATATTTCATTGTGTATTTTTCAGAATGGCTTAATTTGAAAAAAATATACATATATATGACATTTTTAGTATTTTGATAAATTTTGATAAAGATTTGATAAAGATTTCAAAGGACATGGCATGGAATGGCCATATTGTTGAATATGGCCAGGAGCTTTGCTTGGTTCTTTGAATTATCCCTCGGTGAATCCACATGAAGCATCTTCTTTCTTAAGCACATCGGGAACTTAGATCCCAAGAACAGGGGAAATAGGAACCAGCGTGTTAGTCCAAGTTAACAGCCTTAACTTCTAGGAATGGGAGAAAAATAAATACAGGTCTGTTTAGGGTTTTCACTTAAAATGGAAATCGCTCTGTACAGGAAAGGTTCAGGTTTCCCCTAAACTTCTTGAATTCCCATTCCTTCCAGTGTAGCCGTTTGATGATGCTGGGACCTGGAGTCTGTCAAGTGTAGGGTGAAAAGGTACTGGACTGCTCTTAAACTCCTGGGGCTCCTTAGGAAGCGTGACAAAAGCATCCAGCTCACAAGATAGGCATTTGAGGCATGGATGTGGCCCCAGTCAACAATAATGAAGAATAAGGCACATACACACAGTGTATGTATGTATGTGTGTGTGTATTATATCCCACATAGGTATATTGTATCATTTGTACAGCAAGTCATAGGAATAAGCTGCTACTTCATGTCTATGTGTCCGATTTTGTCTTGCTATGGGAAGGTCTGCCTCTTATGTCAGCACAAAACTTTTTCTCCTGCAGCCCTCCAGTTCTTGACCATCTTTCTGGGTTTGTATCCCAGGTCATCTCTCCCTGGGAGAGATATTGGTTATACTGTTAACAAAAGGAAAGGAGGGTTTTTGCTGTCTTAATTTGCTTGGATTGCTGAGGCATGAGTGTTGAAAAATTCCACATTTTAGGATTGTGGTTGTGATGAGCCTTTGACTTCTAATTTTATGTTTCTTTATTCAATTTTTATTTTAGGAAATTTTGTTTAAGGCTGAAAGCTTTCAAAGGAGGAAAGAATTTACAAAGTATTTACTGAAATTTTTATAAATGATAGCCAAATACCATGGAAAAATCTGAATATTTTATTAAAAAATTCTTAATATGCACATTTAACCAGGAGACTAATATTATGTAAGTCATATATTTTATAAAAAGAATTTTTCATGAATATATTTCACCACATAATACTTTCTGAAGTGTTATAAGACTTTGGAGATGCATGCTTCTGATGTTTTTTGAAGAGATGATCTAAATTTCATTATTATCTCATATACAAAGATAGTTTAAACACTTATTTTGATATTTTTTGGTCTGTTTGCAGATACTGTTTTTAAGAAATTATATTGATAGTAATTTTGATAGGTTATTGATGTCATTTGATTATCATAACATTGACAGTTGATAATACTGTTAGATACCTAATAGTCTTTTGGCATATAACAATCAGGGAAGTCTGAAGTTTTATTTGATTTTACATAATATAAGACTTGATGAAAGCACAAAAAGTCCCAGAGAAAACCACACTATGTTTGGGAGACCTGGGTGACTAGAACTGTTTCAGTAGGTTTGAGGCTGGCAGGCTTATGTGTTTCTAGGACCTTGTCTCTGCTCACTCTTTCTATTTGGATGGCTGGCAGCTTCCTCATTGCCACAATGGAGCTATTCCCCTTTCTAAGCTAGAAAAATGAAATTTAAATACTGTGTTTATAGTTCATCTTTTTTTCATTGGCTTCCAGCTATTAATATCATCCTACTTTAATGCCTCTTAAGGTTACCACTAACAAGCATGTTAAAATGGTTTAACTGTCAGATGATCCTGAGGTATATTTTATTTTCCTAGATTTTCAGGAAAATGAAAAGAAAAAATTCTCCAGTGTTCTTAAGAAAACCAGTGTAAAAATGATTGGTTGGAATTTAAAAATGGAGCATATAAAATATATAAAAATAAATGAAATGTTTCTGAGGAACTCAGAGTTATACACCCTCCATTTGGGAAATACTGCTGGACAATCAAAGTATAAATGATTCCTCTGTAATTTCCCTAAAAAGCTGTCCTCAGTTCCCTCTCTGCCTTCCAGATACTATTATTTCTTCTCTTTTGTTATTGTTGCTAATCAGCATGCTTTGAATCTACTGCCACTAGGGTAAGCTGCTATCATTGGCCTACTGCTTGGTGGTCCTAAAGCTGACTCCTTTACTCTCAAGCTGTCTCAATATCTCTATGACTCTGGTGCCAATCTAATTGTTGCCTCTCTATAAGTCAATCTCCAGTGGTAAGGAGAAGGCAGATATTGCTGTGATATCACTATGAATCATAGAACATCAGTAGTTTTCAGGACCCACCAGAATCTAGGAAGAAGTAAGGATGGATTGTCTCTTAGACCCTACAGAGGTAATGTGGTTTTTTTGAACACCTGGATTTCACACTTCTGGCCTCCAAGACCATGAGAGAATGAATTTCAGGATTTCTAAAAGTCACTCAGCTTGTGGAAGCAGGACAGTCTGAGGAAACACACACCAATTTACCAAAACATGTTGGTTCTCCCATTTACTTTTCTCCAGCTACTTCCTTTTTTTTTTTTTGGCCCTTCTTCATTAGATTTTCCCTTTGTGCCGCAAATCATTTTCATCCTTCTTTCAAATGATACCATTCAGTGAAGGGTTGGGTAAGTTTTAGCTGTAGAAGACAAACCATACTTCAAAACCTCTTTCTTATTAATGATGCAGACAAAAGAACCACCAAAAAAGGCACTCATATTGTTTTTCCATTAGATGAGATAATGGGAAAAAGAAACCACTTGTAGAAACAACCCCATCTCCCACCCATCTTGGGAAATACACCACAGTCTTGTTTGTTAAAGGCTCCAATTTTGTGAACAAGTTTATCACATTAATTTTTTTTTTTCCACAGTGAGATTGTTTAACTCACGTTTTTCTCCCAAGTAAAATTCATGGAGTGCTAACAATGTCTCAGGCTGAATCCTGAGCCAAAATAATTTGCTTATTACTGCATGAAGATAGGCTCATTAATTGGGACTTGAACAAATGTTCTTTTTCTCTGTTTGTCCTTAATTGTATTAATTAGTGCAATTTCTGTGACTTTGTGTGTTTTGTTCATAACACATTCCAGGGTAGTTCAAGTAAGGTGATTTAAAAATTGGGTTTGTGTATCAAAACCAAAAATCAGACCAAAGCCCACATTTTTTGCATGCCAGTGAAAAGGAAAGCAACGCTTAAAAATTACATTTGTGAACATGTGAGATCTTGCCTGATATAAACAATATGGACTACTTAGAAAGAGAACCCCATTAAATTGTGTGAGAAATTTGGGCTTGTCAAAATTCCAACCAATAGTTGAGAAGAGAAAACCCATATCAGTTTGTATTATTACCTAAATCAGATATATAATGCTTAAAATAATGGCTAATCCAGTCTGACAGGACAGAAGTTTAAATATTTCATTTTATTAATACCCTAAAAATATTTAGTTGATTACCTCACAAATACTTCCAGATCTTTTAGACACTCTGAATCAATGTCCTTCTTAAATTATTCTAAAAATTTCTGCCTATGGGCATATTACCTAAAAGTAATTACTACCAAAATGCACTATCATATTTTTAAGTGCCAACAAAAATTTTATATATAGTTTAAAAAATAAAAGGAAACTTGAGGCTTTGTAAATATCTTTGTAAATATCTTAATTAAATTAGACAAGTTTTCAGAAAAGACAAAGGGGCATTTAAATTTATAGTCATAATTTTGATGAATAGCATTTATGCATTTTGTTATATAATTAATATAATTTTTTATTTGGTATTACTTGATGACATATTTGCTGCTTTTGTGGGCTTCAAGTTCTACTACTTTTGACTTGCCTGTCAGGTTAAACATTTCATTGACATTACAGAAATAGACAATGAAGATAATCCCTTGTTCCCCACAAATAAGTTGTTGAGTTTTAAAAATATATCATAATCATGGTTGATTTTTTTTTTACCTGACCTGTTTTGCTTTTCTGTGTTTTCTTTTTTCTGCTACCCCGAACTCTGTAACCTGTCTGCTACCATGATTTTCTCAGTTTGACTTTTCAAGTATAATCTGACAAATATGAAATTCAGTCTTTGTGACTTTCTGCTAACAGCAGTTTGGGCACTGTTTACCTTTCAGCTCAGTCATAGGACTTACACGAAAGAGTAGTGTATTGGGATTAATTTCAGCTTTGACTGAATGCCCCAAATTGCAGTACTTTAAAAAAGATGTTCTTTTTCATCATATGCTCATGATCCAAGTCTTCTGTCTGGCTAATGATCACTGACTTTCTCTTTTTGGGTTTTCATTGCATTGTCATCAACACAGAGTTTACATGTTTGATCCAAGACACCTGTTTCAACTCTATGCTCATGGCTGCATTCCATTCAGTAGGATGGGACAAAGGGATAATGGAGGCCTGTTCCTCCCATAAGAACATTAGCTAGAAGCTGTGTGTATCATTTCTGCTTGCATCTTATTGGTCAAATCCTTGCCCCATGAACATACCTAGTTTTGAGTGAGACTGAGAAATTAGTATTTGTTCAAGGTAGCTATTTGCCTCGCTAAGAACTTAGAATTCTATTACTATAGAGAAAAGGTAGAAAGAATACAAAAAGTAACTAGCCATCCTAGTCTCTGTCACTGGAAAATTAAAATAAAATCAAGGTGCTATAAGGACAGTCCCAAACCCTGCCATGAATTAACATTTCTATAAAACATCTGCCTGGTATCTCCATTTCTGCCTGATATCTCCATTTCTAATAATTTAATTTATAAACATTGATCTCTACTGTTTGTACAGCACTGTACTCAATCCAGAATGGATAGAAAAGCATATAGCATAGTCCTCTGCTTTAAGGACTAATGTAATGGATGTGAAAGATATTCTTTTCTTTCTTACATATCCCATACTTTTAAATCTCTTACCTGGTGATGCATTGGCTCCTCCACCCTTATAGTTTATATATATATCTTTTGCATTTTTCATAGAACCTTTCATTTCTAGTCCTCAGTAGCAGCTTGTACAGTGCCGGGCATATGGTAAATGCTTAATGAACAGAAACAGTATCAGGTTTTTAGATTGTTGCCCCTTTCCCTTTCCTGGTCCTAAGTCAACTTGATTCTGCTTTACTTGGTATAAGCCATTATTAAGTTAATGTCATTCTGGAAATAAATAGTTCAGTCATGCTAGATTATGGCTTTAATGTATACTTTACACTGTTTGCTCTCCACATGTACATTTTACTTATTTTTGAAAATTAGAATTTCCAGACATATTAGTATTCATCAAAAGGACTAAATTAGAATCTTTAGGTCTTAGATACATACTTGGGGTCTGCTAATTTCTCATTGTAATGAGAAACTTCAACAAGTTTTCAATTTCTCTGAACCTCTGTTCCATCTTTCTAGTGGGTGTAATACTTTGTGCATGTTGAGTATAACAGAAGATTATAGTGAGCCACATCTGCAGTTTTGTTGTTGCTTCTTTTTAGTCCATACAGGTTTTTACTGATTACATTTTCTACTTAATTTGGTTTGAGCCTCAAATGCATTTTAATATAGTGCAGCACCATTGGCAGTTGTGTGAGTTACTGAGGGTGAGAAGGAACATACTCTGGGAACTCCAGTTCCCTCTGTCTGTGATCCTTTAATCTATATGCCATTCAGTTTCTGCCCAATCAAGGGGTAGGGCAGCATGAGTGTGATCACTTAGGTCAAGACTATGCCTAAAACCCCAGAAATCTGGGTACCTTTTCAGGATTACCTGGGAACAGAAGATTAATATCAAGTAGTATTTCCATGCTAATTCTAGATACACAGTAACTCACTTTTAGAGTGCTTTATCATGTAAAGGCCCGTTCTCTTATAGCAGGGAGACTGGTTATCTTCACTATATGGATGACAAAACTGAGTTTTGTAGAAGTTAAGTGAGCTTCTGAAGGTCACAAAACAACTAGAGGCAGGACTCAGATGGCCTAATTCCCAGTCCTCTTTTATTAGCTCTATATTCATTTTCCTGCATAATCAGGCAAAGTTTTGACTAGCCTTAGCTGCTACCTAAA
This sequence comes from Uropsilus gracilis, assembly GCA_004024945.1. Classification (NCBI taxonomy): domain Eukaryota; kingdom Metazoa; phylum Chordata; class Mammalia; order Eulipotyphla; family Talpidae; genus Uropsilus; species Uropsilus gracilis. The sequence goes on along the minus strand of PVHY01001381.1, from coordinate 80,167 downwards.
AGGCCATAGTAGAACCATATTCTAGGACAGAGAGGGAAAAGAAACTTATTTTTTGCTGTGAATTTACTGTGCATATCACAAGATAATCTTCTGAAACTTTGTCAGTCTTTTTGTGTTTTTCATCTCCTGGGTCTTTTTCTTGAAGATAAAGTGTTACAGTCTCTGTCCATGGAAATAGGCCCTGGTTAGGTGACTTTCTGATATTTCCTCTTTCTCAGTACTGTGCTTTTCCTTGTATCTCCAGTAAAATACCAGTACTGCTTTGTATATGTGAAGAAACCCTCTTATGGAGCATATTATATACTTAATAACTATAATTGTGACATAGCAGAAAAATGAGATTTTGGTTTACCCAATACTTAATGCTCAGAAATTCTGACTTCTAAATCTGCCTTTTGGGGGAAGTTCTTGAGACCAGTTAGACAATCTCCCCCTTATGATGTTTTTAAAATGATGGTTCCCGAAAGAATGATGTTTTTAAATTTTGAGTGTGTTTTTGTCTATTTTTCTTAAGAAGGCTCATTTATAACCTTTGAAGACAACCTTGTATAACATAGTTATTTCGTGGGTTTAGCAGTGACGTCATACTCAAACTATACTGCCTTGTTGCCAAGTTTCCTGGTGAAGTAATTGTCGGTTGGTATTTAAGAACCCACATCAATTGGAACTATTTCTCATGATGTCACCGTGTGTCAGGGCAGGGATCCAGAAGATAGGATTTTGGCTTGACCTTGAGGGCACAGAAACATGCAATTAGCTACTTTTTGGCAAAATGCCTTTGAGATAAGTCAATTAGATTAAGGAACCAATTTGAACAATTCCATTAAGTATTTTCTTATTTTTAATTTATGATAAATTTCCCAATTCTGTCTAGCACCCTTTCTGACATTGAAGAGTTTTTCCCTTTTACCATGAAAAATGTCAGACCATAGAAAAGAGTCAGAGTGGAGTGCTATGAAAATGCATTTGCCCCTCTGTAGATTCTACAGATTCTATATTTTTCTGTCCCTCTGTGGATAGAAATTCTAAGCATCATTAGATACCAAAGAAAGCTATCAGCTTGTAGACATTTGAAAAATTTATGGGAAAAATGAAAACATGGCTAAACTTCAAGAAGATACTTACTGGAGAAAGAATGATTGTTCAAGTAATATGAAGTGGCAGATTTGTTGAAACAGAGGTGCAAGGTAAAAAATTTCATGTGGAAAAATTAGTAGAGAAACAGAAGAAATGAGTTCATTTTTAGGGAAGTCTTTATACTGTGCTGTATACATGTTGCTGAATATAAAAGGATAGACATTCAATTAAGATAGAATGAGTTCCAGTAGTTTTCTGCTTTTTAATGAGTTCCTTCATTATGTAATATCAGGTAGTTCAGATTAAGATTCTAACTGAAGGAACCTAAAATGGTTATGGTCTTTTACCTCTTTGGCCTAATGGAATCTTTGTTAGTCAATCCCTTCAATTTTATTGTTGAAAGATCCCCAGGAATAATAGAATTCTATACTCACTCTTTTCATTTTCCTACTTAAGAGCCAATTTTTTATGAAAAGAATCTATAATGATAGCTGAAAAAGCCATGCTGACTCTCACTTTTTAATTCCCTTTAGTGATATTTAGCTGTGCCTTTGACATGGTAATAGATTTATGCCCCACAAATTATATTTTTTTTAGTTTAGTAAGACATACAGCTTAAAATCAGACAATTTCTTTTATAAAGAACAGTAAAAAAATTACAAAGAAAACCCAGAAAGCTATGTCCCCTGGATCATTCAGGTTCTTAGAGAATTGATCAAAAAGGTTTATAAGTATAATTATTAGTGATACTTTATGCATAGAAAATATTTTTTTCTGGGCAGTAAAAATATTTTGTTGATCTCTTATGTAACACCATATGGCTTTAGTTAAAAATGGCTGTTGTCTGGTTCATAAAATATATCATCCCTGTGTTGTCTTCCCTAGATTTTTGCCTGTAGTTTTAAAAACTTATACTTTGCTGGGACTACATAATTTTCAAACTCTAAAAGCACTATACTATGGTGTATGACTCCATTTATACAAGTTTACACAATTTATACAATTATCTTTAAAAAGACAAAATAATATTGAGGAAGAGTAGATCAGTGATTGCCAGAGACTGGGAAGAAGGAGAGGGTAACAGTTATGGAAGTGCAATGCAAATGATCCTTGGGTGGTGATGAACTCTTCTGTTGTCCTGACTGATGTGCTAGATACATAAACGTACACAGATGACAAAATTGTATACAATTAAAATGTATGTATATATTGCATGCAAGAAATATAGGTAAAACTGGATAACTGAATATGGTAAGTAGATTATGTCAATGTCAAAATCCTGGTTATGATGTTGTCCTATTCTGTTTGATGATATCATTAAGGTAAACTGAATGAAGGTATATGAGCTATCTCCATATTGTTTCATGATTGCTTATCAATATGCAATGATTTAAAATAAAAAGCTTAGATTTTTTTTATTTGAGGAATTTCTTGGGGAAGCAATTCTTTTGGCTTAAGAATTCAAGCATACACTTCATCTCTCCTTTGATATAGCATTTTTTCAGTTATATTGTATTGACAAACATTTGAAATAAGTTAGAATCAAGTAGAACTTGAAATTTTAGACCTCACAATCATTATTGCCTCTTTTTTGGCTAATTTTCTGATATGTATTTCAGTAGAGTAATCCAATTCCTCTCTCATTAAGTAGAGAAAATAACTTTCTATTAGAATAAAAGTGAGCAATTTTTTTTAAAGATGAAGAAATATGATACAACCATATTTTGTATTCCATATCTTTAGGAAATATACTTACATTAAATAGCATTGAGTTATTATAGACCATAGAGACATGCATATTGATTTATTATTGATTAAATGCTGAATTTCTAGTATTGTGGAATAATATTCCATCAATATTAATTACTAACTGATGCAACTGTACATTAGCTGATGTATCTGTATAGCCTGATTTTTAAAAAAATTAAAACAATCACACAATCACACTGTATATTATTTTAAGTTTATCTAATCACTAGAGACAAACTAAATCAACTGAGAGTTCATAAAGACTGCCATAGTATCCTTAAAATAAATTCCATTGTACATGATAAATGGGGGTCTTCGGGGTTTTCACAACTTTTACATCTAAGAGGGAATTATTTTCAGATTTTCAATCAATGGGTCTTGGATTATTGGGTAAGAACTGGAGGTCCTAAGGACATGGAAATGTCCATATGTATGGTTGACTGCATCTCCAAGTTCTGTGAATTCTAGACAGCTTTTGTCTGTTCAGAACTCTCTGACATCCCAGTACTCTGGGTCAACCCATCCTACATCCCAGAAGTAAAGCCAAGCAGTAAAGCTTTTTTCCTGATAACTGCAAATCTACTAGCCAGGGTTAAACCATTGTGTTTAACCAGAGGAGAAACCATTGTGTTTGTTCTTATCTTACCAAGTTTTGAACTAGTGAAAAGACGAAAATTTATCTCCTATTAGTATGCACCAGTGAAGTGGAATAAAACCTGTTGTTATATTATTGCGAATCAATTTTAAATTATGCAAACTTTAGGAATGTAGAGAACCAACAAAAGCTTGTAAGGATAGAACTAGATTAAGAGGTGCCCAGGAGATCTAACTGCATGAAATAAACACTTTAAGGCACATGTTTTTGCTTTGAGGAAATAAGTCTATAGGGAAAATGGAAGGAGTAAGTAATGAGTATCAATGCTATGATGAAGAAATTTTTGTCTTTTTTATTATAAAGAAAGAAAAATCAAAGAAATCAAGTAAATGGCTTAATGAATTATAAGGCAGGTAGCATCTACATCAACAAGTAGAAATTTCCCATCAGAAGCTACCTCAATATGCCACACTACTATGAAATAATAAAAACAACAAAAACATCTCTCCCCCCTCCCCAAAGAAATCAACCAATGATGAAAGAAAGAAGGCATTGTGATGGTAATGTGGTACAAGACCATAGCTTCTGAGTAGATGGCAAATTTCTGTGTGTTGAGTTGGGTGATGCACTTCCTTTCCTATCTACCTTAATGATCCGTTAATTCCAGTCCTAAGTATATACCCAAGGGACACAAAAAACACTGATTTGAATGGAGACCTACTCCTATATTTTTTGTAGTACTATTTACAACAGCTAAGGTATGGAAACTTAAATGCCATAAAACAGAAATGGATCAAGAAGTTATGAGATTTTATGAGTGTGTGTGTGTATGAACTGTATCACTAAGTAATCAAATCGGAGGAAAGAATCTATCTCTTTAAAAGGTAATCCAATTAGTATAAAGAAATGCTAAATTTAGAATATACACACACAATATAATACTACTTGCAATCCAAATAGGTAAACTCATGCCGTTTGTGGCAACTTGGATGGAGCTGGAAGAGAAATATAGGGAAAGCAAACAAAAGATCAGGATAAGGACAAAACTGGTAAGACAGATCTGAGGCATGGGGTGGGGAGGGAGAGGAGTCAAATAGGGAAGAGCACAAATTATTATGGTGATGGTCATGGTGTTATGCTAATGGGAGTATTATGGTTACTACACATGAGAGAAATCAAATATTGTACAAAAATGAATAATGATGTAAGAAAAACTTAATAAAAATTCAAAACATGAGATTATCTAAAAACTTCCTTTCTTTAATAAGTGAACATTCTGACTTTTATAGTACTTTCTTTCCTACTGTCTTTTTTTCCATTTTATGATCGAGGTATGATTGAGTAAAATGTTCATCAATATATAATGTAGTTTAGTCTTGTCTTAATCACTTAAAAAATTAGTTTTTAAGTTATCTATAAATCCTTCGATCCCCTTCTGCCTTTTCTTTTTTCCCATTTTGCAAGGGTCATTTGAGAAGAAAGTTTCCCACATCTGGGAATAATTGTCAGTTGTTCACTCATGGTATAGTTCAACGTGTACTGACATTTGTCCTGGTATTTTCTGCAGATTGGCCACTGGACTCAGATTGGTTGTGATTCTGTCCACCTTTTTGGCAAGGATTTACCATTTGTAATCTACAATGCCTTTTTTTTTTTGCAATGTTAGCAAAGGTTAATACTTTTTGCTTACAGCTTTTTACTAATAGAAAGTTTCACATGCTAAAATTCTAAATTTAGTGTTTTTTATTAATTGAACTACCTTTTAAAGAAATAGATCCCTCTCTCCTGTTGTTATTGATAGTTTATATAAGAGAAAAAAACAAATATGTGATACATTTAGTATTTATCAAGTTATTGACAATGTTCTATCATCTTTTGAAAATGACAATATTTTAAAATATTATCATAAATTCAGATTTAAGTATTTGTTTTCAGCCCATTAAAATTTTTATTGTTGACAATTCAGATATTTCTCAAAAAGCCATGCTTATTTTTTCAGGACCAGGGTGTGAGCACTAAGGGAAGCTTATTGCAACTGGGTTAGTTCTTGTTTTCAAGGCTTTTAGTATACGCAGTTAAGAAACTAACAAATAAAAACACATGCATATATTCATCCCTGGAATTAGAATTTTGGAAATTCCTAGTGTTATTTCATTTTAAGACTTCAAAATTTTTGTCATTTCTTTTTAGACAATTTATAGTGGTAGCTATTCCTATTGCTGTATTATATACAATTTTGTGACTTTCTATTTTAAATTGTTTGGCCAATCTAATTTGTCATGGTTTGCTTTTCTTATGCTCTCATTTGGATTTAGCTCTAAATTGCTTAATATATGTTAATTATTTAAAGACAAATAATAATAATGACAATAGCAACTAACATTAAGCAGCTACTGTGAGTCACTCACTATACATAGCATTGTGACCAAAATCTTCAAGAGCAAACCAACTATTTAAATACATCATGTCGACTTTTTTTATTAGAAAATTAGAATTTAGTTAAAAACAAAACAAAGCAAAAAATAATAAAACAAATAGTTGTTTAAGTTTATTGCTTGGTTTAGTTGTATATAATTGACAATATATGAACTATGCTATATAAAAGTATATTAAATAGAAACTTTAAGTTATGTTTATGAGTGAGATTACAACAGTCAAGCTGATTATGTAATTAATGGCCTTGTTAATTATGTTTGCAATTTTTTAAATATTAGTCATCTTTTCCCTGTTTCACTGCATGACTAATATCATTAAACACATAGGTGAGGGAGGAACATAGGGAATATGATGACAGATCACAGGTAATATGTTATCAGGAAAAATATGAGAACTATAATGATATATGAAAAAAAGTTATATAAAAAATTAAAAGCATATTAGTCAGTTTTAATTTTTAGTCACCAAATACTGTTTAAACAAGCATATAAGAAACCATATCAATAATACACCTTGATGCCTCCTACATGAAAACTCTAAAATTAATACCAAGTGCTTGTTAAGGTTTAAAGCGTCTACCATGCTGATTATCTCCCCCTAACACTTTTGTCACTTTCTGACTCATATTTTCATTTTTTCTTCTTATAACTTTTTTTAGATAATATTAGTTTACAATACTGCATATAATCTAGGTGTACAGATTCATAGCTCTTTGGATGTATGTTACAACATATGCCCACAACACAACTCTTAAAATTCTCCACCATTGGCCATTGTAGCTCCGCCTTCTTTTGAGTCACACCCTTTCCTCTACTAGCCTTAATTCTGCACTTAGATTCCAAGGGTTTGCTTTCTTTTACTTCTATTTATGTTATTTATATTTTGTTTGAGTGAAATATATAGTATTTGTCAGACTTATGCTTTTTAGCATGAATGCCTCCATTTCTATCCCCGTGGATACAAAAGGCAAGATTTCATTTCATTTCATAGTTGAGTAGTTTTCCATTGTGTTTTATACTGCAACATCTTTTTCTATACATCTGTCATTGGGTATGTGTGCTATATCTATACCTTTTTTATTATAAATAGTGCTACAATATACAAAAAGTACACATATCCCTTTGAATTAGTGTTTTGTATTCTTCAGACAGATACCAAGGAATGGGATTTCAGATCATCTAACAGATTATTGTTAATATATTTGAGAAACCTCCATACTCTTTTCCATAGAAACTAGACCAGTCTACATTCCTACTAACAGTGTATCAGGACGCCATTTTCTCCATGACACCACCAACACTTGTTTCTTGACTTTTGGTATGGGTCATTCTCACAAGTTTATTGTAGTATCTCATCATGGTTTTGATTTGTACTTCCGTAACTGTAAGTGATGACAAACATTGTTAAACATGCTTGTTAGATGACTGTATGGCAAAGTGTATTTTAGCTCTTCTGCCCAATTTTTGATGGATTCTTTTACTTTTTGTTCAGTTGTATGAATTCTTTATATTATTTGGATATTAACCCCTGATAGTAACATCAGATATATGATGTGAAAGTATTTTCTCCCACTGTATTTTTCAATGATAATTTCTTTCACTATGCTTCATTTATTTCCATTATTTTTGCTTTTGTTCCCTTTGCTGTTGGAGTTGAGTCCCTAAGGACATCCTTAGAGTTAGTGTTCTGGAATTTTTGCTTTTGTTTTCTTTGTTATAGTTTACATACAAATCTATAATCCCTATTGAATTAATGTATGTGTCTGATGTAGGTTAGTGATCTGGTTTCACTTTTTTAACCTGTGACTTTCCAGTTCCTCCAAAACAGTTCTCCAATGATTTTTCAAAGAAACTTTCCTTTGTCTATTTTATACTCTTGGCTCCTTTGTTACAAATTAGATGTCCAAATGTGGGCTAATTCTAGGTCCTTAAGTCTATTTGTGGGTTTGTTTTTATTCTAATGTCATACTGTTTTGATAGCTATAGCTTTGTAGTATAGTTTGAAGTCTGGAAGTGTGAGCCCTCCATTTTTGTGGTGAAAATTCCTTTGGGTACTTAGGGTCTTCTGTGGTTCTGTGGAATATAAATTTCAATAATGTTTTGGTAAAATTGGTGTTGTATCTGACCCAGGCTATCATTTTATGCCATTTGATTGGTGAGTTTACTGTATTTATATTAAGGTTCATTATTGTTTATAAGGACTTACTACCATTTTTTCTTTAGTTTTCTGGTTTTGTCTATCCCATGCTCAATTTCCATTTTAAAAATAATTTATTCTCTTGCTTATGGTTACACTAGGATTCTTCCCATTAGGTTTTGCTAACAGTTTTTTTTCCTCTTTCATTTATGTGGGGTAGCTACTTTCAGTATTCCTTGTAAGGGTTGTCAAACTCCTTCAGTTCTTCTGGGTATAATAAGCCCTTTATTTCCCCCTCATAATGTCAAAGAGATTCTTTTAAGAGAGTTATACTGACTGGCAATTTTATCTTTTAGACTTTTGAATGTATCATCCCATTCTTTCCTGACCTGAGGAGGTTTCTTCCGAGAAGTCTAGTGAAACTCTGATGGGAGTACCTGTATAAGTTACTTTGTTTCATTTCCTAAAATATCTTTAGTTTTCTTTCTCTGTCTTGATATTTTTGATAGTTTCACTACTATGTGTCTTGGTGTAGGGTATCATTGCATTTAGGTAATCAGGCGTGTGTTTAGCTTTATGGAGTTCTATATTTAATTCCTGGGTGTGGGACATTTTCCTTTATTATCTCTTTGAATAAGCTCTGTTCCCCTCTTTTATTTTTCCCCTTTCTGGGATACTCATTAAACTATGTTGCCTTTCCTATTGAAGTTGAAAAGTTCTCAAAGAACTTCATCATTTAATATCAATTTTCTTGATGATAAAAATGAGGTTAAGCATTTTACATACTTCCTCTGTAGATTATAAATCCATAAGTAGATTTTTAGTTTGCTTGTCATTCTAGTGTATTTAGGTTAGCTTTTTTTAAAAAAAAATCTGTTTTTTCTTTATTTATTTCTGTTCCTTATCTTTAGAAGTATTTTTATATCCTACTGATCTTAGCAGTCAATTTAATTAAATATTCTTTTGGCTCTGTAGGAAATAATTTTTAAATGTACACACGTTCTACATCTTCTCCAAATATTGTCTAATTTTTCTTGTTTTTCCCAAGAATTTTTTCTGTTTATTCACCCTGGGACAATGAAAAGTCTATCCAGACTTGGTATTTGCCAACAGACTGGGTGTGTTGCTTACTTTTGGCCTCATTCACCACTTATGAACTGTCAGATCTTATTCTCTGCTGTACAATTGGAGGGCAAGTTACTCTTACTTCAGTATTTGTTGAGCAGATAGTTGTCTCATGTAGCTTCAGTTGCTTGAGGATAAACTTTCTCTTGCTGGTTCTTTAAAACTGAATTGATTGGCTAAGTTGAATACTACAAATGTTAATGTTACTTCTGTAAGTTTGCAAATTTCATTATATCTTTGCTCTCTACCATCTTATATTAATCTATATGTTTTTGTTTCTGTTCTCCCCATTATGCATATGGCATTAGCAGTCCCCACCCATTTCCTGGCACAAATACATGTGTGTAGTATTTAAGGATTTTCTTCCTGAATCTTGTATTTTCAAATTACATGTCAAAGAGAACTGAAGTATAGTATGAGAAAGACATGCTGGGAACTTGAAATTTCTTCCTCATGCTATGAAAGTATGATGGCCCAATTCTCTGGTTAGTCAAACACTGCTTTCCAGCCAGGCTAGGCCAAATGGAACATTTATATATTGGTAAGTTTCAGCTGGAAAATCAGGCAATGGCTACAGATAATCAATTTGCAGTGGATCTCCATTGGTAATACAGTTAGTTGAATTGTTTTTAGTCATTGCCTAGAATATTTTTGATAACTGGCATAAATACCAACTCTTCATAAATATCAAAAGACACAAATAACTGAAATTGAGTTTTTACTAGATCATCAGTTGAAATATAATTTCTCTTTTTGTAATGGTAAAATAGAATTGTCCTTTTATTGGGAGAGGTAAGTTTTACATGAAAAAGGAAGGAAAATATTAGAGAGTGGTATTTTTGGACAATTTTTATCCTTTCTCAGCAGGGAGTACAGTATGAAAATACTTCTTGGAATAGTAAAGGAGACTGAATTATGAGGAAGGAAGTTCTGAGAAAGAGGAGGCTGACTTCTGCCTTCATGAAGTATCTGGTTTCAGACACATCATTCAGTCATACTCTAATAAACAAAAAGGAATTATAGTCCGTACGTCTACATCCTTTGGAAGGATTTAAGGTCTTATGCAGTAATACTCTTTCCTTTACACATATTACCTCTTTGCCAAACCTAAAGAAATTCTGTCAAGTACTAAATGCTGTTTATTGACTGTAAAAGGATATTGGAAGAAATATTTTAGCAGTATACTACCTTAGCATAGAACACGTAGTTGTAGATTAGAACCATACTTCTTATCTACATATTATTAAATTATTCTTAGAGTGCTTTTAATAAACTGAGTAAAGATATATTTTTAAGTCTAACATCTATTAATAGTAACAAAGTAGAAAATAATTTTCTTTTCTTTTCTTTTCTTTTTGAAACTAGGTCTTGCTATTTTCACAGGCTCACGTTGCCTGGGATACCACAGACTTAAGCAATCCCCTGCCTTAGCTTCCCAGGTAGCTGAGATTACAGGCATGTACCACCACACTGAGCTATTTTTTGGGACTAGGTCTCACTGTGTTCCCCAGGCGGGTCTTGAACCCATGGACTCAAGCGATTCCCAGTCCCAGCTGCACTCCATAGGCTTGTGCTTAAGAGCATGAACCACTGTGCCTGGCTTATAAAACAATTTTCTAAAGATGTTATTTTAGTCATATTTAAGCTTTTGTTGATGTTAAGAGACATTATTACATGTGCTAAAAAATGCTATACTGAAATTCTTTACAAAATGAAAATAACACAAATAGCATAACACTAGGATGAAAAGTCACAATGCTTTGTGTTATTTTCATTTTGTAAAGAATTTCATTATAGCATTTACTTTACTTCATTCCAAAATTTGCATAATTTCAGATAAAGTTCAATCAGGGTCTCAATTTTGTTCAGTGAATTAAAGGCACAATCACATTCACTCTGTATATACTGGAATATATATATGTGTGTGTATATATATATATACACTCTTTTATACTGTGTATATATTGGAAATGTCAAATAATATAACAATAGTTTTTTATGTTAGATCATGCTATAACATATTATACTACTACACTATATTGCGCTTTTATAAAGTACACACATATACATTTATTAAAATAGAAAATTGTTACTATTAAGTGATCTTTTAAATGTTTTCTGATTGGTAATATGTTATTTCAAGGACTTCCTGAAAGTATACAGATAATAACTATACATAATAAAAGAATATATACCTCTTGTTTACGTAATTAAATAGAGGCTTTTGGAAACGTGAAACCAAAGAACACTTAACCTGGATTTTCAGTTAGGTTGGGTGTGTGTATAAACATTAACAATGTTTTATAAAAATGTTATTCTTTAACACACCATTTGGTCTAAAAAATATAAAGGATTTAACATTTACCAATTTGTACACCATCAGAAATGAAAAATGAGTGATTTGGTGATTGTGATTGTTATCTATACATGTGATACTGTACAAATATGATAAAGGTTATATCTTTTATTTTTTTAGATAAAAGGAGCGATGTGTTAAAAGAATAATGTTTTAATCAAACCTTATCCATATGTTCTAGCAAATGGTTAGTATGCATAGTCAATGATGTGGCAAAATAGTTTTCAAGGATGTTTTTAGTTACTGATTGATATCATTAGGTTCTAAGGCCCATTGAGATTTAAGTTGATTCTGATGTCAAATGTGCTTGTATCTGGTGCCAGTACCTTTTTCTTTTAAAGTCTAGATCTAAGTACTTCCTTGCTTTTTTTTTTTTTTTTTTTTTTTTTATACCTATGAAGCTGCTTAGGTTTAAAAAATGACAAAATAGGATCCCTTAATAACATCTGGGCTGAAATCTTTCATCAGTCTTTAACTCTTGGCTAACCTTCAAGAAGTTTTTTTCAGATGTCTTCATTACATTTCCACTTGGGTTTTAATATTGTTTTATCATATTTAATGTGACCCCAATAACTTTCCCAAGCTCCCATTTTATACCATCTCATTCATTGTCCACCATATGCCCAATTACATTAACAAATATAAGAGCCATCTTAGACTCTGCCTATATGGGCTCATAATATTTTGTCAAAAAGTCCTCCAAATCTTCCCCTTAACTGTATTCTTCTGCTTTTTAACTGTCTTTTTTAACTGTCTCTTTACTTAGACAAATCATTATTCACCCATACTATTTTCTAGTCTAAAATCCTTTGAAGATTCACTGTCACTCAAGGTGAAATGAAAGGAATACTAACCTTATGGTGGTGGCCTGAGTTTTCTGGACAGCCTGTTACCTTTCCATGATCATCTTTGCACTTTGATTATTGGGTACCCTGTACAAGACCAACTTTCCTGCTGACCTCCCTTTGGTTTATTGCTATTTCCTATTATAGGATATATACATGTATAGCTATGTATAGGATGACTCCCTGTTTTTATATAACTTGTGCCTTGTCTCCTTTCTCTAGAATGGTGTTCCCAGTTGTACTCCCCTTCTGCCCCTTATATTGGATTAGATACCTATGTGCTGTACTGACATGGTATGCTTATTCCTATCTTTGTGGTTTTCTAGGTGTATTTCTATAATCACATTGTAGTACCTAAAATTATCTCCTTTTGTATCTCCACCACCAAGTCCTATTTTTTTGAGGATTGAAATCAAATCCACTTAGCTTATTGTAATTTATGGGACTTAGAAAATGATCAACAGGTTGAATTATATGTAAAATTATAAAAATGCTGTTTTAATTAGTAGACACTTCCCCAAATATTCTCTTATGTATTTTTGTTTAATAAACCCGACTGTTGGCATGTGCATATTTGTTTGCACACACACAGGTACACATAAATAATTTTGTTTGTATACCAGGACTTTGATTTGGAAAGATCACCATATTGCTAGGTGTTTTGTTAAGGGCAATGAGGTATGAGAAAATGAAATGTACTATCGAAACACTATTTTCTTCTGCTTATATATTGGGAAGTGGGGTAAAGGTACAAAAATTGTAGTCAAGCAAACTTCCAGGTATTCTTTGAGTATTAAAATAATCTTATGGTGTCTGCTATTGACTTTGAATAATAGTTCTCATCTTAGGAGCTCCAAGCTAGTAAATAGCATTGTGACTTAAATTTATTTTGGCTTGTTAGTCTCCAAATGCCTGATAACTGTTAGTGCTTGTTTAAATTATTTTCAAGAGTTTATAAATCCACACAGTCATAGCTAATAAGAAGTCTTAGGCATCTCATAATAGATCTGTAATTAACCTTTGACATTTAAAATAAAAGAAAAATATTTAATCTCTAACATTCATCATAATCCATTAGATACATTTGTGCACTTACTGGAAAGACAAATATATATTGTTAAAATAATTATTTTCCCATGTCTTTAAAGAGTGTGACTAAGTTAAGGGGGGTCTGCAAATTTAACTAAATGAGCTTTCATTCAATTTTATTTTGTAAAATTTAGTTAACTTTTAGTGGTTCCTCTATGTACATACTTGAAAATACTTCTTTAATAGATAGTTTTAAACTGAATACATGTGAACATTGAACAGGGTAGAATTATTATTTCTGTTGCATATTTTATGTAGGACAAAAGCCAATTTGAAACACCTTATATGTACTTTTCTCTTCTGAAATTCTAGTCAGAACCAGAGTGGACATATCTTCCATATCACTTTCTGTTCTATATTTTCCATTTTCTTGTCTTTCTGTGCCAAATTCTGCGCACTCCCCCCTACCTTTTCTTTCTTTCAATTCCCTAATGATTCTGTTACCAAACATGGCCATTGGCTTTGATCGTTACATTTTCATTTCTAGCACTTCCACTTGATCTCTTTCAAAGTCATTTATTTTTTGTGACTCCCCTGTTCCCTGGAAAATTTAAAATTTCCATTTAATTCATGATATGTGGTGCTTTTAGGTGTTTGGTAGTTTTCATATTTAAAGTCTGTACCAGCTTCTCTCTGCTTGTTATTGTGCTGATTTTTGGTCATGTTGCCTGGTTTCCTATGGTTCTCATTAATTTTACTACTTGCTTGTCACATACCTTGAAAACTTTTTGGTAGGTCAGCTTTATAGTCTTGGAAAATGTGGCCTCCTTCAGAGATGATTTGAATTTTCTCTAGCCAGTTACTTGGGTCACTAATTTTAGAAGGCTCCTCCTATATTATGGATTGAGGTTGTCAGGCCCACTCAGGCTGCAAGCACTCAAAATGCCGATCTTCTCAAAGTGCAGTCTGAGTCTGCACATTCTTAAATACAGGTTTTGTTTTTTGTGTGTATGTATTCCCTTTTTCCTCTCCTACTGTACCTTGTAACTAAGTACCTTTCTCTTTAGTCCCACAAGCTGTTGGGGGTTGGGAGAGAATACAGTTCTTAAGTCACACTTACCATTAGTTTACTCATTTCGTCCCAATTCCATTAGGGGTACCTATTTAGTGTGTAAGGCTTCCCAAATTGGGTCAGTGCTGGACTTGGCTTCTGCAAGTCAAGAAAGACTCAAGGTTGAGGTGTTAGTATATGCCTTCAGGAAAAAGTGGCCAGATGCTCCTAGAAAAGGAAAAAAGGCATGACTTGTGAATAAATAACTATTTGCTTATGTATTTTCTATACCCATGACTCCACACTTTAAATGCTAGTCAGCTTTCGATTATACACATTCACAACCAATGTTGCATGGTGTTAGTTTTGTGACAGTCGCGAACATAGCATTCATTCAAATCATGTACCTATTCAGGAATTTCAGCCCACTAGCCTAAAAAATTATGAAGAGAATTAAGAATGAAAACCAGACAGGCATTAGGTGAAAGAATTGAATATGTGGATTTGCCATCTTGCTCCAAGTGGCAGTCAGCTAACATGTAACCTATCTACAAAATTGCTCCACTGTAGAGAATAAAATGTTGAAAGGGGGTCACCTGTGTGTTTCATTCAACTTCATGGCCAGCTCCCAAAATACATTCAAAATTAAGGGTGTCAGATTATTACTGCTTTCATTGAGATGGGCATGATGGTAGAATTTTTTTTCTTAAAACTGAGATTCTCAGTTCTGGCCACATATTGACTTTACCTGCACAGTTTTGGAAAGAAAAATCATCCTTAGTGATTTTAATATGCAGCAGGACAATCTCTTCTTATTGGGTAAGTGTGTCCCTTATCTTTAGCAGTTTAGCATTACTATAAAAATAAATTGTATCAATTTTTTATTGCGTTTGAGAATGATCTCTAATACTGGGTTAGTAGTTAAGGTTTTGTTAATGTTGGAGAGATTTGATGTTACTCAGTTGACTAGCCTTGTGTTTTCAATTTCAATGTATAATTTAGGACATGAATAATATTTTTTAAATTGAAATGTAATAAGGTTATTTTGCTCAATTATACACAGAGTTGGATTGTTACTAGAACTTGAGAGTATGTTTATATATATTAATTAGGTTTATTAGAAGTAATAATTAAGTAATAAAATAATTAAATAAAAATATTGTTATTAAAATGTTTGAAACTTTTAAAAGAAAGCCTCATGTATTAAAATTTAAAATGCTGTTTGAAGTGTTTAGGGGCCTGCTGCCTAATATTGAAGGAAGACTGATGTTAATAAAATTCTCCCTTCAATATGATTTAAAAATTATATTACTCAATTTCTAAATAGAAAATGAGTTTTAAAAGTATAAGGGCTATGAAATACCAGAATTTTTAACTTACGGATTTTGTAGAGTATTATTTTCAAATTAGTCCTAGATGGTCTTTTTGTGTTCATGAACCATTCTCAAGGATTCCAAAAACTTAGACACTTGCCAGGTTCTTATGATACTTTTCTTCTTTCTTTCCATATGTAGATGTGACATGTAACTCAAAATTCAAAAATATGTAATGAATGAAGTGAAATTTACATTCATGTCACCTTAATTGTAATCATTAACAGTTTTTGGTACCTTTAAAATGATTGGTTGGCTGGTTGATGGGTTTAAATGTTCTATGTAATCTTTATCTTTCTGTTAACTATTATATTTGTCTAGATGGGATGATATTACATGTTCCATTTATAATTTTTTTGCTGTGATAGTCTTTCATGGACAATTATACTTATAAACTTTCACTATAGGATTACATTGCACTACTTTGTGGAGATTTTCATAATTTATATGAGCTTCGTTTCAATTTATAAACTATTTCTAAAATTTCTAGTATGAACATTAATGTGTGGAACATACTTCATTTTTCTCCTTAGTTCTTTTGATACATGTGACTGTTTGTAAAGGATTCATTTCTAGAAGTGGAAGCTATCCTATGAATTCTGATTTTTTGGTGGCATTATCAAAATGTCCTCCAGAAGATCCCTAGGACTGAGAGATTTGGAGAAGGGACATTACTTTCATGATAGTTACACATTTCAGATAATTTAAAGCCTTACCTCCTTTTGAATTGAATGGTAATTTTACTTTAGTTTTGATTTAAACTATGCTTTAGTGACAAGAGTTTGGATGTTTTGATTCAAATTCTAACTCAACTCCTCCTACCTTTGTCAGTCATATTCTCAATTTTCTCATTTTATAAGGTATTAATAACACCTTGATACATTTTGTGAGAGGATAACTTTGTCAAAGGAGCTGAAATTGAAACAAACTCAAATGAAGACTCTGTGTATATTTTTCTATTTAAAAATGAGATGGAATTTAAGTTTTCCTGTTTCTTTTACTCTTTAAGTTGGCTAAGAGATTTAATTTAACTTAATCTTCCAGTTCTTGATTGAGACTTAACTTGACATTTTTTCTTTTCTCTCTTTTTTTAAAGTAGCTGATGGTTAATAAAACTTTGAATAAAATGAAGTAATAACACTATACATAAAATTCTTGCATGTTTTTCATAACTGTAATATATTTTCTTAACATTAAAACTTCCTTTGAAAAAGATAACCAACAAGACCACTTAAAATAACCTAAATAGAGTCTCTTTTCTGGCATAAATTGTACAGTTTAAGTGGGAGGATTTAACCGCAGGGAAAGTAAATCTTGGAAAACACTTTCTAGCTGTGAGTATTGGTGTATTTGGCCTAAGCTATAAAGTAAGGAGGAAATGGATTGACTTAATGCAGAAACATTTTGCCTTATTGAGTTTGAATGGATGTAATTTAGTGGATATAATTTTCCCCTGTGTGAGTAACTGCATAATTTGCTTAATTGTACTGTACATGGGATCCTACAATCTCTAATCTCTATATAATTCAGTGTTTTCATTTTACAAATGAGCAAAATTAGCCTCAGGGAGATTCTGATACATGTCTGATTTTTCAAAACAGAAACTCCTGGAGTTTTTGTTAGAATAAAGTGCAAACACCAACTTCGTTTTATACAAGAAAGAGAATACCTAAGAATCTGAAATGCATTGGCAGTAGTTAATCACAATACGTCTTAGGACTCTCATTCTAATGGTCTTCTGACACTGGTCTACATAACATTGAATGGGCAATATAATAATTACTTTTACTCATCACCCTGATATAGATCATGTTCTATAGGTGAACGGATATTCAAAGTGTATAGGAAAGCAGTGAGTCAAGAAAGAGGAGTTATTTGCACATAGTTTTATTTGATCCTTGGTTATTTCATCAATACCTTTTTGACTTCAGAGGCATAGAAAGGATTTCAGTGCCACACTTTAAGTAATATTAAAATACCGGTCCCATATTCTCATATGATTTCTAACTGAAGAAAGAACTTGTTAGAAGACCTGCATTTATTTCACTGTCAAACTAAGTGGCTCTTGACCATAGGTACTACATCTATCCCTATTTGGTGACCCATGGAAAGGCTAACATATTCATTCTGCCTCGTTATCTACATGATGATCATTTTGGAAGAGCTACCCAAAAGAAATTGTTCTGATTATGTACCCTCAGTGAAAAAAGCATAAACGGAAATGTGAATACATGTAAAAACCAAGAATAGCTGAATTTTTTTTGTTTGTTCATTTGTTTTGTTTCTTTAGTCCACATTTATGAAACCATCTCTTTTTTATCTTTATCTTTTTGATTTATTTCACTTAGCATAATCTTCTTAAGTTCCATCCATATTGTCCTAAGGGGAAAAGTTTCTTCTTTATAGCTGAATAGTATTCAATTGAATATATATAATCACATTTTCTTCATCCAGTTATTTGTCAGGGCACATTTAGGTTATTCCCATGTCTTGGCTATTGTAAATAGTGCTGCTGTGAACATAGAGAACATACATACATGTATCCTTTGAAATTCATGTTTTTATATTCTTCAGAAAAATAAAAACAACTAAATAAGAATAACTTTTAGACTCTGATAACAGAATAGTGATTGCTTAGGGGAAGGCATGGAGGGACCAGAGAGATGGGTGGAGGAGTTCAAGTTCATTGTAGTGAATCTTTCAAGAATTTTGATGGTGGGTGTGGTGCGGTATATATGTATATGGTAATTGTGAACCAAACTATGTCAATTTTTAAGGAAAGCAAAAATTATCTTTGATGCATTATCATTGTATAAATACATTTTGTAAGCCTTTTCTATTTTCTCTCTTGTCAAAGTGATGATGCATACCCACTGATGACTTTGTTGGATTTAAAGAGGTTAGATGAAGAGAGCCATTTAAAATACTGCTCATTCTGCTCTCACCCTTTGCCCATGCTCGCAAACTCTGAGAGTGGAGTAAGCACAGTAACTTACTTCAATCTCCAGGTGTACACGCAGTACCAGTATTTGGCCTTAAAATTTTTTATTACAGATGTCTGGAATTGAAGACTGTTGACTAGGTGTAAACATTACCTCATACTCCATCTGACACTGGTATGACTAAGGGGAGATTATAAAGGTAAATAAAAATGTGCTAAAATGTAAATGTGTGCTATTTCTTCAGCAAATTGGGTTTTCTTGTTATAGCCATTTCAGTATTTTATGAGTTAGATAATAGAAATACTGAAATTAGGTACAGATTTACAGCTTGTGGGGAAAATAATTCCCACTAATCCCTTCAATATTTGATATTCATGGTGTCTTTCTTGGACTTGGTTAAAATAACTTCTTCTATGTCATGTCTCTTTTAGAGTTTTTGGACTCTATAAATTTTGATAACAAAAGAGGGACTATTGCACACTGAGAGATCTAAATCTGTGGCAGTAGTGAGTGCACCAGGGCATTAACACGGGTTGGCATTTCCACCATTGTGTTCATATTGTGTTTTCCATCCTGATGATAGATCTCCCAGTGGTAGGCAAATATTGCGATTAGGTTAGAGAGTGTGGTGATCAAGGAGGCAGAGTACAGAGAATAATTGATATCATCTGGTATTTATCAGCAACAAAATTAAATGGAATTTAATTTTATTAACTGGTAGAGCAATCTGACCTCATTGTCATATTACACAGGTTGAAAATGACATGCAAATCTGAGCTGTATGACTAAAACAAAGAGGATTTAACAAGAAATATTTGTAGTAAGGGAGGTGCTTGGAATATTTGGGTCATTTTGAACATGTAGACCTAGCATATTTGTAATAGGTTACCAAGCAGTTTAAAAGAGTGGGCCAGGCTGAGCCAATGAGACCACCTGAAATGTGTCTGGAAGCATCTGGTAATGAAATTGATTAACCATCAAGACCTTGTGAAAGTCAGTCAGCATCATGCTCTCAGTGGTCCCAAATACCCTGTTTGTGCTTTGCAGTCATTGAAACCTTTTCCTATCTTTCTTCCAAAGGGTAATAGAATTAAGTTCCCTGCATGTGTTGCTTGACTGGTGGTGCCAAGTGCAGACTCAGTTTTCAGAATTTGAGACAATGACTTTGAAAGATGCTGAATTCTTGTAAAACATTCAGTAATAACCTAGGATGTATAGTCTTTACCATCTTCCAACCCAGCATCCCAAGCTTATTTCCCTATATTTATTTACATGGATAGTGACAAATATGTTTTGATGCACTAAAATAGTGATTGTAAAAGTATACTCTTAATTCATTCTGTGATTTTTTATTTGTACCTTTGCTGTTGATCTCCATTTCCACGCTTCTGAGAAGAGTGGCTGTTTCATCCTGGAAAGCACATGCTGTTGCAATGGGGTATTGGTGGTAAGAAAAGAGTGAGTGAAGTTTCATTGGCATTGTTTTGTTTACCAGGCTTCCTTTCAGGAGATGAAATAACAAATGTTAAGTCAGACATACTGCTATACAAGCATGTTAAAGCTGTGATCCAATTGTCTGTTCATGAGTGATCCTCTATTGACATTCTTGCCATCAAATTTTACATTGGGTATCAACTATTTACTTCAATAATAATACTTTCCCTTACCAAACAGTACCCAGTTAATGAATAATTAGATATTCAGTGCCCCCTGAGTGTTATATAAGGTGTTTCTCTAAGGGTTATTACACTGATGTGAACAATTTTAAGAGTGCTAACACTCTCACATGTTATTAGTTATAAAATACATTGATATAAAATTTCTCATCAGTATTAAAAAAAATCTACTGGATGAGGTGGCCAAGGGTCCCATCACTTTAAAATAAAATATCTAATTCTATTTGCCAAAAGTAGCCATTATGTTATTGTCTGTTAGTGATTTAGCTTCTTTCGCTGATGTCAGTATGAGTGTTAATGCTTTCAGTTATCACTGAGATCTTTGCCTTTTTTTAAATTAAATAATTTATGTATAAATTTCACATTTTTGTGATCTCCGGGATTCACCATCCCCACCCTCCCTGACCATTCCCATCCTGTCCCGGACCCCCACCCCTGAGTTGTGTACTTGTTTTGACTTTTGTTCATGGCTTTTTGTTTATCGTTCCCATGTCCTATAATAGTGAAACCATTTGGTTCCTGTCTTTTTCTTTTGGACTTGTTTCTGCTAATATGATTTCTTCTAAGTTCATCCATGTTATCATAAAATCACCCAATTTGTAGTTTTTAATTGAGATGTTTGCCTTTTTTAAGAAGAGAATATACATAAAGTGTTAGAATGGTTTCAGTGTTTATTATGAATTATGATTTTTTTATACTTGTGAATAATGATAATAAAGTTTTCTCAGACTTTTATCATTACTTTCCTCTAAGGATCTGGTATTTAGATAGTTTTTCCTGAATTTTTCTTTTCTTCCTGTTTTAAGTATTTTTTTTTTTTTTTTTTTTTTTGAGACTAGGTCTCGCTATTTTTGCCCGTGGAACCGCAGGCTCTCGTTGCCCGGGGTACCACAGACTCAAGCAATCCCCAACCTCAGCTTCCCAGGTAGCTGGGATTACGGGCGCGCACCACCACGCCCAGTTATTTTTTTTGGAACTAGGTCTCGCTACGGACCCCAGGTGGGACTCGAACCATGATCCCTAGCCCCGGCCACTTCATAGGCTGAAGCTTACAAGCACGAGCCACCGTGCTCGGCCTGTTTTAAGTATTAATATGATTTAATTGCATATGATTTTGCCCCAGAGATCTAATTTTGCACCATCTTACGAGTAATATCCTTATAAAAATTCATAGCCTATTTTGAAATGACCTAATATACAATAATCCAATTTATGTTTTTCTTGTTATAAAGCTAATTATGCTCAGTGCAAAATCCAGAATATCAAACAATAAGAGCATAAAACCACTGCTGAGCCATTTCATCCAAAGTCATTGATAATTCCTTGATTTGCATACTGTAATCCCTCATCTTAATCTGATGTTTATTTGGAAATTCAGACAAAAAGAAAAAAATAGATTGTATCATGTTTAATATTTTGTAAATTGTTTTCTCATTTAATATTCTGGGGATATTAAGGTAAGATTGTATAACATAATTTTATTGACTAAATCTTTCATTACTTTATCATAATTTGTTTATGCAATATTCTACTAGTTTACTTTTGATTTTTTTAAAGAAATATCACATTGATTAAAATTTATTTAAAAAGTCACTGCACTTTCCTTGTGACTAAAACTCTTTGCATCAGTTTCTTAAAATAACAATTTCCAGAAGCATGATTAAAAGTCATCCCACTTTAAAGTTGTTCTTCAGGACTCTCAGATCAATGTGTATTCCCACTAGCATGAGAGAGAGGCAAAAAAAACCCTCAATAGATATTCTCTTATTTCCAGAAATGTTGATTTAAGTTTCTTTGCCATTTGTGTTTTATTTAGTCTATTTATTTAGATGGATCTAATTTTTTTCTTTAGCAGGCAAGTGTAGCTAGTTAATGCAAAAAAAGATGTGAGAATAAACAGTTTGTGAATAAAATTTCACATCAGGGCAAAACAAATATTTGTATTTAAGACACAGGATGTAAAAGAGAGTTATCAAAAGAGGGTTACCTTCTTTAGAACAGGAGAGGATGAGTAAGTTGGGGGAAAGAAAGAGGACTATGAAATGGTGAAAGACAGCTTTTGACTTTTGGTGGTGAACTTCATATAGTGTATGTATGTTATATGCAATATTACTTCAAAACATGTAAACAAAGAATGGTCTTTAAACTTAGGATTTATTAAAATGAGTATACTTTTGAAAGAGAGGACTTTTTGTATGTTAACATGACAGAGAAATTCTCTTCATATGTCTGTAAGATTTTTATGTCAGGTTTGACATTTTAATATGTATAGGAAATAATTCTGTTTAAGATATTTTGTAGATGATCAGCTATGTAATAATGCACTTCATGATCCCCAAAAGTTCACATTTTTCATCATTACAGTTCTTCATTCAACCTGACTCAGTGAATTAATCAATTTACTGTCACAAAATAACTGTGAACTGTTACTTCACAAGATGAGTCTCGTGAACTATGATACTTTCTCAAAATTTTTGTAGTTGCTTATGTATCAAAAATTTTCATTGCACTTTTTATTGTCCTCTTCTTGAATTGATCTCATTATACTTAACTTCCTGCTTGTCACATTTCGTTATTAAGCCCTGTTTTCAACAATAGAGAGAACCTAGGATGAACAATGATTTTTTTAAATGTGATACTGAGACATGGCCATAGCCATTGCTTATTTTGAAACTGAGTTATGTCTCTAGATAATGTGGTTTTGTTTCCAAAATGTCATCTATCAAGGAGCAGATATTGTATTATTTTTGTTTGAAATTATGAAATCACTTCTCCACTCTTTGATAAGTGAAAGCTGCTACAACAGTTTTAACTGCTAGAAGGGGTATCGGTAAGAAGATAAATGCTTTTTATTTATGATTAGAATCTTTTTATCAGTATCTCAGTAGCAACGTAGATAGTACATTAAAATCAAGAAAAAATTACTTTGACAGAAAATCCCAAATACTTAGCTTAGTAGATCTTTTGCCTTTATTCTGTAATATAATTTCAGATATAGACAAAGGGTTATATGTATTGTTATATGTATATCTATTATCCCAGACACTATGCTAGGAGTTAGTTGAGAACATTTATCCAGCGATATTATGATGCTATTTAAAATGTATGTTTAATACCTTTCTAGCTCTATTTATATATGTTGTGACTATCTGGAAGCCATGTAGTGCTATTACAAAGCTTTGCCCTATCCATTATCATCTTTTAAACATGAAGACATATAATATTTTATAAAGGCAATGATAAATATTATGTGACTTTGTGTGTAATATATATGTGAGCATATATATGTACCATTTGCATATATAATCTGTGTATATGTGCATGTTTATATACATGTGATATGTGATCTATGTGTGTCTCTATATATGTGCATGCATGTAAGATGGGGTCTGAAAGTGCCTGATAAAGAGGTCCTAAACTGACTGACCTAGGCACAGAGAAGTGACCACCTCAGGAACCAGATTAAACTCCAAATAACTTAATCTTCTCACACATTGAAAAAATGTATCTTCTAAGGATTTAATGGTTATGATATAATTCTTAGCTTCCACTTACCCCTCTAGATGTTAAGGTAACTCCAATTTCCTACTGCATCTCCTGAGACAATGAACAGAGAAGATAAATACAACCTGAAAATCTTTGACTTTACAAATACAATTTCATTCTATATGAAAGCTGGAAAAATATTCACTGCTCCACCTGAAAAATTGTCTTTTCCCTGTCTATACATGTAGCTGCTTCTTTTACATAACCTTATATGATTAACAGTCTGAACTTGGATACATTGGAAAGGAAGAACACTGACACACATTAAGTGCTTTTCCTCTTCCAGGTATTTTCATATTAGGGTTCTCCTAATATCCCATGGTTAGGCTGTTTCATACCCATGTTTGCTGTGCCTGTAACTTCCTTTATTAAATAAAATGTCTTCCAATGAATGATTCAGACAACTCATGAATATTTCTTGCTTTTTTTGGGAGGTGCTTCCTTGGGAGCATGACCAGAACTCTGCATTCTCAATGACCTGTATTGGTTCATGCTTCCCCTGGTCCTTGCCAGCTCTTCCTTTGGAATGGAGGCTCCCAATCACTAAGGGCTCTTTACTTCATCTCTCACCCGAGGACATGTCCAGAGCCAGGGCGTGTTTTATATTTTCCTGCCCAGCTTCCATCTTACCTAAGTGAAGTTTGTTCTTGTCCTTTTTTGACACGAGGCCCTGCTTGCTAATGGGACATACACAGCAGGTGTAGAAAGCAGTAGAAAAAACCTGGACCCCTATTCCCAGGTATCCTTCCCTGGTCCTCATCAAGAGGTCAAGAAGACCATGGACATGATTTTCTTTCTGAATCCCTGAAAATATTTCCATACCCTATTGAAGGGTATTTCCATACCCTTCAGTTTTCATCTGTTTTGCAAATAGGTGCCTCCTACTGTTTTGTTGCTTGTAAAATATATTTAATGCTATTCATGTTGTTGAATTTCAGCATTTCAGCTCTTCTAAAAGTGTTTTTAAAATATCTGTGACTTTCTTTTTTTTTTTTTCTTGCTAACTTTGCTTCCTTACAGGTAATACTTGACCTCTTTAACCTATAGGAAGTAGCTGCTAACATCCCATCTCTTATGATAAAAAGTCTGAAAAGTTACAAAATAGTACATAAAGGCAAAGATTAAAACCCAAATTTCTGTGATTCTAAAAGTCACACTCCTTATAACAGTCATGCTACTTTCCTCCAGTCTGCATGGCCCATTATTGCATCTGAAAATCAAACAATGTAAAATTGTAAGTAGGACAAGAAGACTATTCATCTATTTGAATTCATATACAATGTTTAGTTTTCTAATGTGAAAAACCAACTTATAGGGTATAAATAATATAATTGATCCCAATGCTGGATTCAAATGATGACAGAGGCAAATAATACTTTCTTACCACTATGGGGATTTCTATCTCTACAGATCTACATAATGATTCCTCATGGAAAGGAAGAAAGATCATAAAAATGTTGGTAGGTTATCTCGTTGGGTGGAGTTGTAAGAATTATGAAATCATGCAGAGGGTGTAGCACACATCTGGCCTTTTATAAAGTTAGGGGAAAGTGTGATATTCATTCCTATTCAACATGTTAAATCACGTATTTGGTCATGAATTTCCTCTTTCATTTAAAAGATTTTTCTCCACATGTGTTTTCTAAGAATAAATGGGGACTGTAATATACTGGTGAAAATAATGACTGAAATTCTTGCATTTCAGATTGTCCATAAATAATATAATAGGAGCCTTTCACAGATCACAAGTAGAAATTCTTTGGCTATTGGAAATATGCTTACAATCCTATCCTTTGGTCATACAATTTCTTTTGGGCAACCAAATTCAGTTTAATGAAAAATGACAAGTTTCCATCATCATCAACATTCTCAACTTACATCTTAGTTATTTGTCTTGCAGAAATGACTTAGTTGTTCTTATAAAATATGATTTTTTTTGGGGGGAGGGCAGAAGGCTGATCCCTGAGGTTTTTCTATACAGTGTTGTTTGGCTCATTAATTTATTAATGAATATTACTATTACATTATGCCAAAATGGTGTTTTGTTAACATTTTTAGATTTCTGTTTTCTAAAGCTTCATGACTAAAATGAGCATCTATATTGTGTGGCATTTGGATATGCCTTTGTTGAAGAATGGCTCAGTCCAAAATATTCTTTAAAATCTGGAATCATACTTCCTGTCTCATTTGCCTTTAGTTTTGAGACCAGCCAGTCTTCAGAAACCAATTGTTTGAATGAACTCTTTTCATGTTTTTGTTTCTAATCTTAGAACCATAGTAATACTTTTCTGTGCCTTCCCTTGTTACAGATTTTTGATTACCTTGGTAGATCTAGCTTTCAAACTTCCCATTTCTTGGCATTCTGTATTGTTAGTAGTGCTAATCTCACAGTATTTGGGTGTTGACTTATTCAATAAGGGCACTGACAATCTCAAACCCAACTACCAGGCACACTGACTCTAAGTAGCAGGGAACTGAATGTGTCCATACACAAGGGTTGGATGGTTGCTTCTTAGAGATACTTATAGAGCCCCAGTATTAAATAACTTGTCTGCCTTTTCCCTTTTTTTGCTACACAGTTAGTATCACAGATTATAGAAAATATTGATGGAGAAACAAAAGCAGTACTAACTTAAAGTGACTGATGAAAGAGCAATTAGAAAATTGCCTTTTATTGTTTGTATGGACCTTTAACAATTAAATGGTTCAGTATACTTCTAAGGTGCTTGAATTAAAATGCTGCTGTATTCAGTTATACTTTTTCATCATTTTTCAGTGAATGCAACATACTTTGGAAATATTGATACCCACCACTTGTGTGTGATGCTCGAAAGTTAACTGCCCCCATATTTAAGATAAAGTTAGCAAAGCAGAGAGATTAAATCTGAATTTGTCAAGTCAGTGGTTAAATTCAGGGTCATGATTTAAATGACAGAGTTCATTTATAGACCTAATTTTTCATGCTCCTCTGAAGTCCACCATTACTCTTCTAGGTAGGCAGGAATGTTTATTTAAACATTTTGCAGTGATTTATTAAAGTGGATGCTTCAGTATTTTCTGCATGCACGCGAAATCCTTGAGAGATTACACAATTAAAAAGGAAATAGATGAGACCTCGCCCTTTACAGGACTAAAATTCTCTTTCGCTGAAAGCACCCTGAAAAAAGATTAACCATTTTTAGAGAGCAATGTAATTTGTGCTATTTTATTTTTATATCAGAGATTCTCACAGTTAGTGAATTGTCAGTTGTTGTTTTTTTTCCTCCATGTTCTCTTACCTAACAGAGAAAGGGAGGTGCAAGTTAAGGACCATCAATATCTTTTATTTCAGCTAAACTTTGCATTAGTACTTGTGTCTCCATTTCTTAGGACAGTTTTAGGCCTGGATTTCTTTTCATTGCCTTTCAGAAGGGCAAGGAAAGAGTTTATAAACAATACCAGGAGCATGTCATTGTCTGTTAGGTCTGGTCAAGGTGTGGGAAATCACCTTTCTGATACAAAATAAGATATTCTTTGAATATATTTGTATGTTTACTATGACCTCATCAATATTGCTAAGGAAAATGTTGTGTTATTTTTGCTGGCAAAAGAAGGATGGCTAGTGAATCCAAGGTGAGCTGCTTGATGTGAAAGGTTATGATGAACAAAAGACACAGTGAGAAGGAACTTGCTTTTGATTGAATATTAGTTAAGTGATTGAATATTAGATGTCACAAAATTCTTTTGGTTTTTGAGTAATTAGAAGATTGTAAGCAGGACTATAAAGACTGAATATAAAGTTTTATGTAACATCAACTTTATTGTTTATAAAATTATGGTAACATGTTTTAATTCTAGTGATTGAAGTAACTTCTTGTCAAATTGTTCCTTCACAGAAGGCTTTTAAAAAATGACTTGCCAAATTGGCTTAGAAGAGATACATTTGTAATTAGCAGTGTTTATATGAAGTAGGAGTTAGAGTGCTAAAAATGTAAACATACTATGTTATGGGTGGTGTGGTGGGTCAAAGATAATCTAGGTTTAAATTCTGGTTTTCCATCAACAGGACATTGGACATTGACTTAGCCTATTTCTTCCTCAGTTACCTCAAAAATACAGAGGGAAAAGAAACCAAGGGAACTGACAAAAATAAACCAAGCTTATTCTAGAAATGGCTACAGAACTGAGACTACTAGAGGGGGAATCAGGGTGGTGGTGATAACAATGGGGGGGGAGGGAGCCTAACAACTTAGCATAAAGGACTATCTACCATTGGAATGGTGTTAAAAACTTTTTTTAATAAAAAATATTATAAACTAAAATAGCATAAACAGTAAGTTACAGATGGGGTGAGATTTAAATATTAGAAGTTTCTTAGAATAGTGTCTGCCAAAGTCAGTGCTCTATAAATGGGAGGCGTTAGTACTGAGTAGACATCAGTCTTACTATACTGATATTTTTATCACTCCCTTTTTGCTGGGTAAGCATCAGTCTCATCTGTATTAAATGATCAGTGTCCCAAGAGTGTGGTTTGTTTGTTTGTTTTTTTTTTTTAAACAAAATCTTATGTAAGCTCCCCATTGTGTTGGATCCTCCTCCCACTCCCCCACCCACCACTGCCCTCAGCTTTCATTAAGAGACAAGGAACGGTATTAATTATGATGATGAATACAGACCTTGACTTGTTTTTCACTTGATGGCTTTTGCTTGCCTGGCACTCAACCCAAGATGTTAGACAAGATGGGCTGAGGATAGCAAAGCCCCTTTCAGCAGAAGGTGAAGATGATACTAACTGTGCCACTATGCTATTTCTAGTCAAATTAGCCGCCTCTCTTGTTACTTGTTCAGAATGAAGAGAGGTGAAGATTAAACATAGGAATCACTATGGGAAGGCAGAATTAGTTTTTGGAGAACTTTACAAAACACTGTGCCATAGTTTTGAAAGGTCATCACAGTGCTACTTAATATGCTTAATGTATTGGGTGTTTTCCATATGGAGTCCCAAAATGTTTTCAGCTGCTTGTTAGCTGTCAACCCTTCTCAGGCTTTTCTATTCCTTTCTCTGACTTTCTACCCTCACTGCATCTACTCTGCTTTATCCTTCTAGATCTTTGAGTTTCACATCTCAACTCCTATTTACACTTCTTGCCATCACCACCTCCTCCACTGCATTTTTTATGGTAAATCAAATAATTGCATAGTGTAAGCCCACTGGGGCCACATAGCATTTGTTTCTACATATTTTTTGGATAACAAATGTCAGGGAAGGATGGTGAATATTCTCTTATTCATAAGTAATGTCCACATAATTCCACTTAACTGGAGATAGACTGCTTTCTGATTTAACCTCCTTGCTATTACAGATAAAGAACCTACGCAGGTCTTTATTTGAGCAGGCATTTTGCCTAAAAATTGAACCTTTGATAGTGAGTGTCTCAGGGCAATGCTACATTCTACTGTGGTGTCATTAGCCTTTGGTGTCCATGCTGAAAATTAACTACAGAGTTGAAGTTATTCTAATAAGTTTAGAGTCTAGCTGAAACTTTCACCAAGTATAAATGAAAAGAAAAAAAAAGTCAAGCCAATTGGTCTAAAAATAAGGGCCCCAATTTGAATTTGAAGCCTGTGGTTTAGGATCATTCTTGCAGTTTGGTATTAGCTGTAATAAACTAGGGTGTTGGTTATAATTTTATAGACCCAGTTATCTTGTTGATTAAAGAATGGACCAACATTGGATGGGATGAAATATTGTGTCATATAGTTGAGTGAGGGAATACATATGCATTATATTAAAATGAGAACATTTGTCCCTTGTAAATATTCTTGCCAGGGAATTAATTCATTGGAAATGTTATTTACACATATGTTGGTAATATTTTTTATTTGTTAATTCTATGTAAATGGCACTACTTTTAATAAAGAGAAGTATCTATTTTAAAATAAAAATATTTCCTAACAGGACCCTGAACACAGTGATGCCTGTTCACTGAACTTTATAGACAATTGTTGTCTCTTAAATTCAGACATCGCTGACCTTCACAAAGCAAAAATTAGTTACACCTACCTTGAAGAGTTCTTTTGGTGGTCATGCATGTAATATACATGGAATTGCTAGGATTTCACAAATGGATGTTAGTATTTTAAGAAAACAGGTTTTCCAGATAGACCACGATCCTTGGAAAAGTCACATCATTCATCTGTAATCATCTGTAGCATCAAACTCCTGATATTTAAGATTAGCTGTTACCACCAGGAACTGTTCCATACTGAAAATGCTATGACCCTAAATGTCACTTAGAATGACTTACACTGCTGCTTTCTCCTTTAGTGAAAATGAAAATTGTATTCTCCACTAATGAAATTTGTACCAACTAGATCTCTCATAGAGCCTTTGCCTTCCCATTCTTCCCAAGCTAAAAAAAAATTAAAAGCTACCTTTATCCAGTCAGGAGAGGCAGACAGTTAAAAATAATTTTAATATATGCTTATAAACACATGTCCACATATATTTATGCTTGTGGAAATTCAAGCATCACGACATTTATAAATGAAAGTCAATGTCTTCAGAGAAGACAAGGCCTAGTACTAAAGAAGAAAGTATTAAATGCAGGAAAAGATGAGGGGAATATGCTTAGCATACTAGTGTAAGAAAATAAGCGATCCCAGGGCTGAGGGTAGGTGGGGGCCAGAGTTAGGTGCTCAGTGGAAAGGCTAAAGAAATTTGGGTGGCTCATCAGCATAGTAACACCAGGTTGCTGGTTTAAGGACACCAAAGACAGTGTAGGAATGGAAATAAATTCACAGTTAAAGCCAACTAATCAAAGGCCTATCTTGAAAGAAAGAAGAGTCAGCTGTAGTCTGTGGGGATTTCGGTAATCTCAGGGAAGATTCAGGCCTGTCTCTTTTCTTAAAATAATCTGATATTATCAAGTTATCTGGGGAAGTAAATGTTTCAGTAAAGAAAGTGGTAATGAGGGGAAAAGTCTTAGAATCAAATTGTGGAATGGTTTGGTGGGTTCATTATAAGTATTTAATTTCCTGTCTGGGTGGTAGACTTCTGGCTTTTTGTCTTACAAGTGAGGTGACCTATCAGGCTATTTGCTGTGATGTCTGCTGCCTTCCTGTCTGTTTTATCTCCAGGATGCCTAGAATAATCTGAGAGGAGACAACGGAGATCAAACATATGTTCATACAAAGACCCAGTGAAATCTGCTGGCCTGCTGTGAATCAAGTTGAAGTAATTCATTTATTTTTTTAAAGCAGTGATGATACACTCTTTCCTCTGGATGACAAATTACAGAGCACATCTGAAAATCTCTCTCAATGGAGAAACATTCTCCTCCTTTTTTTGTCCCCCACATAGCATCTTTATTATGTATGATGAATAAAGAGAGAAAAACAACATTGACTGCATAGTCCCCAAAGGAGAAAAAAGTGATAAAAGCAGATTTGAATATGTGATTGTAAAAATGTGTACAGTGATAATATACTATCTATGCAGTATTAAGCTAGGAGAAATTCTTTGTAACTGTCTAAAATATGAATTATGACCAACTCTTTGGTTATTTTCTCTCTTCGAGGACTAGACACTCAATCTGGTGAAACCTGTTATAGCAGGGACCACAGTGAGAGTTTGTCTCTGTAGGATCTGGTAGGTTAGCTGTATGTATTGGTATCTTCCCAAGGGCAATAGTTTCAAGATCCTATTACCAGGAGAGGGAGAGAGTGGGTACAAGTGAGCCCAAAACAACAGCTTACCACTGTCCCCTACAGTATGTAAGACACTCTCTGGCCATGGGGGTCAATCTGACACCTTTACAACAGGAAGATGAATAAGGAAAATTTAGCACTTAGTGAAAAGGAAACAATATCACAATAGTGGTAGAATTGAATGTGAATTTCTAATAATGACCCCCAAATAATGATAATCTACTCACATCATGAAATATTAGAGAAATAAGATGAATAGTTACAAATTACAAAAATGAATTTTGGCCCAATCACATTATCTTGTCCCAGCGGATAGGAGACTGGAATGTGTCCAAGATGGATATGATAGTACCTGCTTTTGAGGAGTTTATAGTATGTAAGTTGTCTAGTTTAGGAAGACATAATTTTAAGAAAATGTACAAAGTCACTGACAGGGAAATGCTGAGAAGATGCATCTAATTTTAGGATTGTTTGATTCTGGAAAGGTTTCTGAGGAGAAAAAAAGTTATTTCAGTTAAAATATAAGAAGAGATTGTGGTAGATGGAATGGGTCCATGGTGGGAAGGGCATTCCAGAAGGAAGAAAAAACTGCAGTAGGAGAGGCAAGGAGGTGAGAAGCAGTGTTTGTGTGAGAGACTACTGTGGTGAATGTGGAGAAAGGGGTGAAGGGTATGGAGAAAGGAGAGAGAACATGCGGTCACTATTTAACCAGAAGGGATCATAGTGGAAAGTACCAGTAGGATGAGGAGTGAGATGTGCCTATGAATTTTGGCAAGTAGGAAGCTAGTGTGAGCTGAGCAAAAACAGCTAGGGTGGAGGAGGGTAGACAAAACCAGACATAGTGACCAAATCATGAATTGTATGTGAGAAGGGTAATAGAAAATGGAGGCACCTGTGTAGGGAAATGTGGGTGAGGAGCAAAGGGTGGTTGACTTACAGTTGTAGGGGATTGTGAATTGAATGTTATTCTTTTATAATTGAAAGGCTGAGGTTGATAGAGAAGAAAGATTGAAGATACAGAGGGTGAGTGATACTTTTGAAGATCAGAGAAATGGAGGAATATTGGCTTTACACAGGAGAAATTTCTGATACTGGACATCAGGAGGTAATAATAGGTGTCAATATTTAGACAGCTATAGGTAGAAGGAGTATGGGACATTGAGAGAAGCCATTAAAGGTTGACTACATAGGAAATTAGACATTCTTTGAAAGTAAAAGAATATCTTTTCAAATTCTCATTCCACAATAGAATGAATGGTTGATCCTTAGTAAATTATTTTACACTCTGTAAAGTATCATTCCCATTTCCAAGTAAAGACAGTACAGCATTTACATCAGAAGTTTATGACACAATTAAACACTTGTGTATTGTCTCTGACCCTTAAAATGTACTTAATAATGATCTGTTATTGTAACCATATGCATATTTGAACATAGTATTAATGAGTTACTTCACAATATGATTTCATGCTTAGAAGACTTGAATTGCTAAATCTCTCCTCTGCCACTTATCAGTGCTATTACTTTGAAAATCATAACTGTACCTACCTTATAGGATTATTTTGATGATTGAATAATTCATATAAAATATTAAGTGGGGAATCTATAAGTATTAACTAGCATTTTAATTTTTATTTAAGATATGAAATAGCACTTCTTAGTATATGCTGCTGTCCCTGTCTTGTAAGGGAGGACCTCAAAATGCAGGAGAGTTCAGTAATTTACCTAGGGCCAAGTACTAGTGGTAGATTGGACTAAAACTCAGATTCCTTGAGTCTCCACATTCTGGCCACTTGGCGTGGCATTGTGACTTTTTGACCTTTAGTAGCAGTTCACCCATACTCTGAACACTCATCAGCACATATTCTGTGAGTTCATCTTGGCTACTCCAAGCTCATCCTCGAGTCCCTCTATCATTTTATTTTGCCTTTTCAACCTGCCACTGCTGCTCCAGTGCCAGCTCCTGCTAGTCTGTACACATTCAAAGAAGTATGAGGTTAGATAGAAATTGGGTACATGTAAGGGTGTTTTGTGAGTGCATGATGGAGGGCACAAATATTTGAAACAGAGAGGATGCCACAATATCTACCCATGGCAAGTATTGCATTTGTTTGTGCACATGGAGTGAAATAAATCTGTAAGGCTCACTTCCAAAGCTGCTGCACATCTGTGTGCACTCCCCTTGCACATGTCTGCTTTTCTTTCTCGACAACGCGACCAACTGCTTTACTGCCATACTATTCAGCACTTTGGAAACATCCAAAGACTTACCATTTGGATTATAGTATGGATGCTTGATGATAAGAGTCTGACCCTGTTTCTGCCCTTGTAACAAATTTGATGGGGATCTTGGTTCCAAACCTTATATAACATTTTGACCTCTCTTTGATGTACCCTGGTTTGGCAGACAGATGTATTTAAGAGTCAACATCCAAAGTATTTCAAGCTACCCTTGTTCTTCATAACAGGACTAGGAGATAAATGGACCTTCTGTGCAGTCCAGCTTTACCATATGGAAAGAAAATGTATGTGAAAAGTAGTTTATCCATATTTAGAAATGAGGTTCTTTACGGCCACATTTTATTTAATTTACATGTGCTTAGGTTTTAAATTCTGCTTTTCCACTTCATGAGCTTAAAGAGTCAACCTTGAAGACTGAAAGAATTTCAGTAATATTTTAAAACAATTAAGAAGCAGAATGTCAATATTTGGACACCGAAAAAGAAAATAATTCTTTTAATCAGTGTTAATGCAATCACTCATATACCAAAGGGAGAGTTCATGGGGACCCTTGAATTTAGTGATGTTGTAAAGTACGGTCATTTTGATTCAATTGCTGGGAAATTTATTTAAGCAAGGAATAAAAGGGTTTCACATACAAATGAAAAGATTTTACAGTATGAGGGAAGTTTGGTGGGAGAGAAAACCCTAAGTATTAGAACTATTAAACGGGTGATCTGAAAGAAAAGCAGGAATGAGAGAAGAGGAAGGAGATGCTTAACTGACAGAGGGAAGGGACTTGTTTCAAGGCCTTGGCTGTTGCTACAGGTGCAAATTTGAGGATGCTTCTGTAAATGGTTAAGGAACTGTTTCACATAACTCATTGACAACCACACATGCTGGATTGAGTCTTATAACATAGAGACAAAAGTGAAGGTACATGGTAGTAGAGGGAGAAGGGAAAGGGAGCAGGGGCTCTGCCACTCTCCAAGGGGAATCACAGATGTTCCACACATCCTCTCTCAAATGTATTATACTATTTATTATCTAAAATGCACAGCATAAATGCCAATTTTAAGTGAGATGTACAAACTTTAAATAATCCAAATATCTCATAGCCATTACTGAGTGTATGGGATAATGCACAGTAACAAGAATATACCAGAATCATTCTTCAGTTTCCTAGGATTTCTAACATGCCATCTCATCTTCAGGTGGATATATTAAATTAAGATCAAATATTACTTCCTCTCTTAGCTGTTCATGTGAACTCAGGTCTTTTCTGAATTATAGTCAGTTTTGCACAACCTTCTACTGACTTACTTGGAAGAATGTATGAGATCAAGAATATACAAATTTGTAGTCCTACTGCAAATAATGTACTGCTACAAACCATACCCCTTAGATGTACATATTTATTAATTGAATTGATGGTGAGGTGTTAATACTGAACAGTCATTAGAAAAAAATGCTAATTTATAGCATTTGCACATTTCCGTCCTTGTCAACTATAGTTCAAGATGCCAATGTGATATCACTGAGCATGGGCTTGGGAATAGATGTGCCAGAGTTTTTCATTATTTGTCTCTACTGTCTATATATACTAGATCTAAATTGCCTCAACAATGTAGAAATGCAGTACAATACTCAGGAAGTACTGTATGTTGAAAACCTATTACCTTTAATTTCAACATTATTTAACTTCATTTTTATATTTGTAGTTGTTTTTGCTTAATTACAAATTATAGTTATGTTTTTGTTTAATTGTTGACTCACAAAATTCCAAGGATTCAACAGTGGGCCCTTCTGAGATGGCAGCAGCTGGTCTAGCACAGCTCTGGATCCTGAGTTTCTGAGGCGGGAATCTTTGGTTCCATTTTGCATTTTCAGACTTTTCAAAATATTCTGTTTTGTGTTAATATATGGCCTGGAACTCAGGAGTAGTTGTTTTGTATCCAATAGATGGTGAACGAAAAAAAATGAACAGATGGGAAATTAAAGCCAACATACTGCTGCATATGTGAAAGTTCTTAGATATATCCCAGCTCTACTGTTGGCCTCAGTTTCCTCATTGCACAGCCTGGAGTTTGGATGGTTTTGATTGATTTAAGGCTCCCTACAGCTCTCACATTCTACATGTTCTCATAACTAGGAGCAAACTGTGATTATGTCAACTGTTTTCCTAGCTGTATGCTTATACAGTGATGACAACATTATAACTCCCTCATTTAGGACTTGAATACTAAGTGAATGTGAAATTCAGAACTTATTTATTTCAAACTGAAATGAAGAACTTAATTTGCTTTGTTTTAATTTTGAACCTTTAGAACATTTATTGAGATTTGCTGGGAAAGGCTTGTGCATCTATTCTTACATATTTAGATTTAATAGGAAATAAAGGCTATCTTAAAATAATAGAAAAAGTGACAGAAATTCCATATTCATATGTTTAATTAAAGCTTAATGCATCATTTTGAGACTGTGAATTACTTACCAAGTATTTCTTTTGAGAAGGGGATCAGAATAATTCCCATCGATAAAGTGTTTTATGTAGTTTAAAACCATGTTCTTGAACCTCATCAGATCCTAGAACTTCTCTTCCCTATAAAAACTAGTCACACCTAATGGGACAGTGACATTTCATGGAACAAAGTTTGGAAAATACTCCTCTTGATTCTTTTCTCTGATAAATAGCCATGAAGTGTGCCAGAAATAAGTTACTTTTCCATTTGTTTTTATATGTGGTACAATATATGTCTTTTAGTTTTCATGTTTCCATTTGACTTAAAATTCTTCCTTTCCAGGTGTCATTCTACCAAGTTCATTGCCCTGATCTGCAGCATAAAGCAAAAAACCGATGGTGCATTAAGATAATATTAGAGAAAATGTCGAAAGACGTTTTCCTCTCTCAGATTTTCTAAAGAGATCCAGATTAATTTTCAGTCTCAGTCACTGTATTTATAAATTGAGGGAAATAAGTTAGGGAAACCTCAGAGTCTATGATTTATACTTCTAGCTCATGTAATCACCTCTGGGAAACGCTGCAGTGGGGCAAATTATGGTGCCACAACCTTAGATGCATTCACAGAAGTGAAGGGGAGACCAGAGAGGAGTTTAATTAAGCTAAATGTTCTGGTGCTTGAATGTTGACACACTCACCCCTTCGTAGGTCCAAGAAAACTTAAAATTTTTTTCCTTGGGAGAACAGAGTTGATTTACATGGGACCCCTTTCAATAAATTCAGTGAAGCCTGAAAAACTTGCTAATGAAGGAAAATTATGAAGTTGCTGGCTCAGTTGACTTGCTGTTTCCATAATAATTTGGCCTCAAACCATCTTACACAGAATCAGAAGTAATCAAATTTCAAAGAAATTAGTCTCTCATTCTTTAGCTTAAAATTCAAAGAATCATGTTTTGCTCTAATTAGCAAGACAAGGAAGATGTGATTAAACAGAATTGGTAATTTTACTTTATTCTAAGTTATTTAGGTTCGTTAAATGTGAGATCTTTAAATTTTTTGTATTTTTTGTGTCTCTATAGTTGTTCAGCTTTTCTGAGGCAAGTTATTTCTTTGTCAATGCTCAGAAAATAGGTTAGAAAGAGATGTTAAAACAGTGGATAAAATGGTTAAGTCTTTCATATTCAGAAATTTAACATTCTCACTTTCTCTCCTCTGGTTCATTCTGTACTTTGCAGTCAATATCAGTGTTAACATGCAGGTCTCACTAAAATTACTTTAAATTGCTTTGAAGGGATCCCAGAGCTCTCAGCATAAGATATAAACTTTTCAGCAAGAACCCTGAACAACCTACCTGTTTTCTGGCACTTTCATTTTGAATAAATCAGAACAGGATTTATTCTGGTTATTAATTTTTCCATGCTATCAGTAGTTCCAATTCTTAAGAGTTGCATACAACCCAAGTATTCAAACACTAAGAACAACTCAGCTCAGCAATGGGGATTGGCCCACTATAGTCCACTCAGTGACTCAGTCTTCCAGTTCATCTCCACCTGGAGTGTTGCTGGTGGTACATCCACTGAGAAAAAGAGCTCTGGGGGATCCAACTCCGAAGATGAGTGTTCCCAACTAGGAGGATTTGACACTTGCTCACAAATCACAGTCAAATGACCTCATCCAATCATGAGAGTGTCAGGAAGACAGCTATGCTTTGTGCCCAGAGGGAGAGGATGATCCGGATATCTGTGGGTGGTTCTAGTAACTGCCCTAGACTTCACATCTCTGCGGTTTGCAGATCTGTACTCTAGCTCTGTTGATGAAGTCATTGCAACTTCAGCCCTTTAGGCACTCATGCTCTCAGCCATTTTGCTAGGTCCTTTGGTGAATATGTTCAGTAGAAGAACTCACACAGTTCTTTAATTTATTCCTCCCTCTTTCTCATTGCATTGATTTGTAGAATATTCTCCCTCATATTCCTTTTATATCCTCTTGTCCTCTTCCCTCACAACATAGCTTTTCCATCATTTCAGTCAGGAAGCTTGTCTACCTGCGCCCTATAAAGCTGAGTTATCAGTTCTTTTCCTGGTTTAACATAAGCCTTCACATAGGATATTATTAATGTTGTGTGTACTGCAGAGTACATGCTCACTGTTTTACTCACTATTACATATTGAGCCCCTTCTGTGGTTCCTGACAAAGAGTGAATCATCACTTAGTGTTTGGTATTTTAGTAAATTAATTACAACAGATTCTTTATAGTGAAGAACTTAGCATCATTGTGGATATGAGAAATACCTTTTACACCAGTTTTCAGACTGTATTTTAAAAATTATCCAAATATATGCATTATTAATTTTATTTGATGAGAAAAATTTAGAGATTGAATTTTAGATGTACAAATGACTGAGAATTTAAGTAGCCTTTGCGACTAGTGTTATGGGAAACTGAATTGAATGGCAACATATAAGACTGAGTTTAAGTACAATGAAAAATAGTCTAAATTAATGAGCAAAAAGCTAATGGTCATCAAATAATTGTTCTTAGCATGCAGCCTTACATATGCATGTACTCAACACAAAATCTGTTTTCCTTGTATATTTGCTTTCCTTTCTCTAAATATTTAAAAAATTGAGGAAGTGATAATGTAAGCATTTATTGTTCTTAAATACACAATCTTCTAAAGAAACTTTCATTAGTTATATGGGAAATTTAAAGTCAAAGTAAGAATAATTCTCTTTCTCATTCCACATTTGACACTGTGTGGTTAAATTACTCAAGGGGGCAGTTTGAAACACCAATCTCAGTACACTGGCTTGTTTTTCAAATTCTGTCCCACAATATGCCAAGTTCTCAGATGAAGTGCAAGCAGCTCTGAGAATTAACACAATTGTTAAGGCAGAATCTCAAAGTATAAGCACTAGGGATTAGCTTTGAGCCTTAGGTAGAAAAACTGCCAGAAAACTAAGTGGATAATAGCATACAAGCACAAAAAAATGGTCTTCTGCCTACACACATATTATACACATGCACTGCATAGATAATTATTAACAAGCACATGATATTATAAGCTTTAAAGACTAGATATCTTATTGGAACGTAAAGGAATGTTAAATACCCAGGAGAATCCTTTATGGAAAAGGAACTCATCCAAATAAAGGGTTAAACAACAAATGGTCTAATTCTGTTACACTTTATTCAATCTGTGAGGATGTGTATGGGTTTCCCTCAGAACCAGAGTTGGGAAAGATTAGTACTCTGGGAGAAATTAATGGTGATCTACAGTGAATGAGTCCCGAGGTCAAAATTTAACAACTGCTGAAAGATAGGTGTCATTTCCATGGGATTTCAGGGAAGAGGAAAGCCCTGGATACCTTCAGTGCTGTTTCTCTGCTTTCTCAGCCTAGGAAATGCATACAACCCCAACAGAGAGGGTGGAGAACTAGCATGGCCAAATAGAATCCCCAGGTCTACATTTGTTCCGTTTGGCCAGCATAGTCCTAGACCTAATGGTATTCTTTGAGTAACTACCAAATTCAAACTACTTTGCAATGTAGCCAAACATTTTCAACTTTATGTGTCATACACACACGCGCATATATGTGTACGTATATATAAATAAGGTATAGTTCATTTTGCTCAAATTTTATGTGATTGCTGTATCTTGATATATAATAACTTTTGTGTGCCACCTTGATTTAACTTATTTTATAATTCTTTATAATTGTCTTCAACTCAGTTTCTTGAAGATGTGTAGCATGTGTGGAATGAAAACTATTAACATTTCTTATAACATGTGTCAGGTAGTTTATGGATCATGAATGCCTATATAAAACAGTGAAAAAATACTTCAAAAAATAACATGGAAGTGCTGAAAAGTTCTCATGTTTTCAGAGAGAGTTTATGACTGATGTTTGATTTTGGGGAATAAAAGCAATCATAATTCAAGAAAGATTTTTCCCAACTATGAAATTAAGTTGGAGGTAGTTTGAGGGCTAAAAGTTATGAAAAGTCATAGCTAAATCTTGGTTGAATTACTCCCATATAATAATTACCTCCTTAGCAATCCAGTGATTTTAAGTTCAAAACTTAAATCAACTTTTATTGAACCAGGTAGCTGGACAGCCAAAAGGCTCTTATACCCAGAAGTCAGAAGTGGTATATTAACTCCTCAAAAATGGTAAAAAGAAATGATTCCTATGCCCACAAGGCCTAATGGAGATGGCAGGCAGTTGCCTCTAGGGTGGCAACTTAAGTTCTCACAATTAGAGAATTAGATGAGTTCATTCTGAAATTTTCATTCTCCATCTCTTGATTCTCTTGCTTGGTGGATCCTGCACTTGCCAGAGTCCAGTACCTCAGGAACACACATGACAAGTGATGGAAAGTTTGTCATTTTAAAGCTCAAAGGAGTAGTGAAGATCACTGGCCCTCTTTCATTTTTACAGGTGGGAAGTCTGAGGCCGGTGGGCCTCAGATCTATGACTTGCCCAAGTTCATACAACAATAGATTAACACAAAGCCAGACTCTTGACTTCTAGCCCAGTGTATTTCCATGACACAATACTACACTTGAGTCATCTGGAGAAAAGAGCCGAGAATTATACGGGTGAGGCAGCAGTTGAAGGGAGTTTTAGGTATGTAGCTTTGGCAGAGGACACTTTATTAAACAAAGAGGCCATTTTTGAGAAAATATTCCCAGTGTTAGCACTGAGAAATCCAAAATAACCATGGGGATCTTTCACCTTTAGGGTTAAAAAGTTCTTTTCTGGAGAAAGAAAAAATTGTACTGGCAAGGATCCGAGTGTTGCAGGTGCTTACTGTGGAACCACATTCCCAAACACTTGGCTTGGCTCATCAATGAGAACCCCACCATGGAGTAGTCTTCCCCAGAACTCTGACCCACAGGTCCAATGGCTAGTAAGTGTGTGATTTTTGGGAAGGGTGGTGTCTCTAACAGATGGCTCCCATCTGACCACCAAGTCAGAACCAAGCTTTTGTGAAAAGGCTGCTGCTTTCCAGGGTTTCTGGCATGTACATTCCAAACAGGATCAAGAACATCTGGAGAACTTGGAACCCGAAATGTACTTAGGTCATGGCCTCTAGGCAAGCAATCAGCAAACTGAGTCACCAGAATCTCTCTTTTATGAAGCGTTAGCTGTAGGTCTGGATGCTGCACTCAGGCAAGCCCATGTCTGTGGAGCCCACTTGCCTCTGCCCATTTCCTTGGGTTGGGCTCGTACTGGAGCCCAAGTCTCATATGTGAGTGCTGTTTTCCAACTCAGGAATTTAAAAGCCTGAGGAAAGAGAATAGTCATGGCAGATGCTGAAACAGGTGGCAGAAGAGCCAACACTAGAGCCCTTATAGATGTCTTCAGGGGCTGAAGGGGGCAGGTATGGGTGTGGGCTTCTTGAAGAGATTCAAATTTCTGGAATATGTCAATACTCCATAGTATCTGCCACAGTTGATTGAATAACTGTCATGGTAGTGGAGGCAATGCCTTACTCCTTGTTATTTTCTGTGTCTAAGAAAAGAATGGTAGGAAACTTAATCTGCATTGTATAAAAGTGATATTTACAGAAAAATACCTTTACAGTTAGGACTTGGAATCCAAAAGAGTGTGAACTTGGCTAAGATCAGTTTCTCCAAACATGGTCCATTTCTTGTTGTCAGCGGTGAGCACCAGTCAGCTTCAGCTCAGCAGTTGTGCAAGGCTCG
Organism: Uropsilus gracilis; assembly: GCA_004024945.1. NCBI lineage: Eukaryota > Metazoa > Chordata > Mammalia > Eulipotyphla > Talpidae > Uropsilus > Uropsilus gracilis. The sequence continues at coordinate 38,148 of PVHY01001381.1, read as the reverse complement.
TGAGTATCTCATGGGTGAATGTCTCATGGAGACTGTGCCCACAGCTCCAGTCTGACTAGGTCTGGTCTCGAGGTCTGTAAAAAGATAGCTCTGGAATGCACAGGCTGGGGAAAAAATAGCAAAAATCAAAACAAACAACAACAAGAAAAACCACTATGGGCCAAGGAAATTTATGGCAGTCTAGAGTCAGATGATCTTAACCTCTTGTTTACCAGCTCTATACAACAGGGAAGCAGCAAAAGTTCTGACCTTGAGTTCTATTGTTTTTTTCTTTGGGACACTTTTTGTCACAATAGGACTGAACTCTTAAAGTTCCTCATGTGCAAAATGGTGAAGGAATAGAAGTTGGGGATTGAAAGATCACTTTTCTATAGTTCATAAACATGGGAGAAAAGGAGAAGCTGGCAGAGGCATGCTCCTCACGTTTGCTCTCATGCTCTGAAAGTTTCCTCACACCACCTTCTACAGATTATCATTAGTTAAGGACATCATTGAACACATTTGTTATATCACAATTGAAGGTAGTTTTCTGAAAGTAATCAGTTCATTGGAGACACTTTTTCATATCCTATTTACCCCACTGCCTCTCTTCAGCTCCAGGAGATGCACCTGCAGGCTGGTGTGCTGGGGATCTGCACCTGAGCAGGACTGATGCTCTGTTGGGCAGACAAGGAGCTAATACATCACATGGAAAACCTGAAGTCCACTGTCATGTGAGACTTCAGCATGGCTTCAGTAACTTGTGGAATAAACTTGCAGTCACATCCAAAAATAATTTGGGAATGGAAGCCTTGGTTATTTAGGAAACGTGACTGTGGCTTTTATTTCCTCACAGAATTTTCTAACGGTTGCCTATTTAAATCCTCTGGTGGGAAAACTCAGACCCTAGAATTATCCCAACAATAAAATATTAAAATAGCCTAGTGAAAATGAATTCACTGGGGACTTCTATTCAAAATTCAACTTTAATTGGATCTAGGTATGTGTGGAAGGTGTAGAAAACTACAGGTTGAAATCATATTGAAGATATCTCTGCATAAAAAAATCTTTTTAACTCTTTGTTTCAAATCAAAGTTGCTAACACTGGGGGATTGTATTGGATCAGTGGGAATTGCTAGCCGAGGAATAGTCGGAAGGCCAAGGCAGTGAACGTGATGACAGTCTCAGTCTGATTCTTCCAAAATGGTGTCAGCTGATACACCAAATATGTCAGAACCATTTTCTCTGATTTCCAGTGATTTCTGGGATTGTATGAAGCTTGTAGAAAATCAGCTACACTGTAGACTTTCTTTTTTCTATAATATTTTTAATGGATCAAATTTAACTACAATGAATATCAAGAAATACCATAATAAAATTAATCTAGAGTCAAGATATCAGGAACAGACTATAATGGTAATAGAAATACTAGACATACTAAAACAAGTTGTCTACATTACATTTTTGCTATGCTGCAGAAAATCTGCTGAAGTATTATTTAATATAATCCTCACAAAATCCACACAGGTAAGTAGTAATGCTCTGACTTAATTGAATTGGAGACAAAAGAGCAGCATGTTCTAGTAGATGCCAGTGAGCTGGGCAATCATGGTTGGAACAGCATGGCAGAGTTCACTGACTCTCTGTGTGTTGGTTTAATCAGAGGAGGGATGATGGCCCAGGAAGCTCCTGCTCCTGGAGGTAAGCAGAGCATTTACGTGATAATGACACTCCACTATGCTGTTAAGTTGAATTACATTTTAACTTCCAGCTATTAATAGTCCTCTTTTACTCCTATCCCTGTCATTGACTTGATCTCACACAAAGCTTGGAGATTAATGAGGAAACAGGCATTTTGATACTAGAGCATATTTAATTTAAAACCTTTCATTCCAAACTGCTGGTGACTGAAGGACGGTGTCATATTGGCATGATCCAAACTGTGATGAGGAAAGATGGATCCTCTCATTTTATGGTTGATGAAACACTCAGGATGTTTAAGTGATACTCCTACTACCACTACGCTATGGTTATAAAGGGTGGCGTACCAGGGGGTGGGGGGGTTGATATGAACCTAGGGCTACCTGACTCTGAAACTCATCCCATAGATCAAAACCCTTGCTATTCCAAGGGTATCTCACTGTGAACACACCATGAACACCAAAGAGATCTGGGTTCCTCCTCAGACTAATCAAACCAGAATATCAGGTTTTGATATTACCAGGCTTTGGTATTTCACTGAAATTTCTCAAGAGATTGTTAAGACTGAAAATTACTTCAGTCTCCATATTAACCTATTTTGCTGGACATCATAATCTTGGAATTTTGTCCATATTACAGTGACTGAATTATTAACTTCTTCTAGTTACTATAACAAATATAATCCGTTGATAAGGGATTTATATACTAGGTGAACTGAATTTGATAGTTGGTAAAATCTATTCAATCCCTAAGGGATTTGAATTGGTAGGGATTTTCCTAGAAGGAGATAGACTTAAGAAGCAGAGTGAGAAAGGATGCAGCAAATGTTCATCACCATGGCTGTTCATTTTATAGAAATGGAATTGGTAGCTATTAGGACTCACAATCTTGTGATTTTTTTCTGAATGTACAGATTTCCAGGAGAGTTGACAAGAACTGTAGAAAGCTCTTGTCATAGTTCTGGCCTCTTTGTGGGTTCCTATTCTTGTTTGTAGATGCAAGTAACTCTTGTTATAGTTTCCAGTATGTCTCCCTTCAGCAAGGTGGCAGTCTGCCTGGCATGGCATGATATACACTCCTTTTTGCTCAAGTGTCTTATAGAATTGTGGGAAAAAGGGTAAAAGATAGCCCCTAGTGATATTTGCATGATAAGTAACTATCGGGTATCATATATATACACATATTTCTATTTCTTTCTTCCTAGCCCTGACTCCCATTCCAACTTTACAAGCATAGTGAGTAATTATGGAAATAAGTAAAAGTTCTGGTGTAAAGTTGGCTACTCCGGAATAAAAAGACTCAGTTGTGTTTTTTAAAGATTTCCTCTGATGATTATCCCCCATCCCATAAAGGTGCCATGTGAAAGATACTTAAAGAATTATGTAGGTAATTATGATGTTAAATTTAACTTTGTCATCGTGAATGGTCAACAGATTGTGGTCTCTGAATTTAAATTATCAGTTTTCTGTGTAAAGTTTAAAATCAGTATACTCTAATTGGAAAAACTAATTTTCTAGTAGAATTTATTATTGACATGAAAAAAACATTCTGGAAATTAAATATGATTTCATAGAGGAGATAATGTGTACATTTGAATGCTAGTTGGGTGGCAGTTTTCTAGCATGTACATCCTTATTCCATCCTCCCATGCCCCTGAAGACATTGCTAGTTGATGGTGGTGCTTTATCTTTCTTGTGTTTAAAAAATAAACATATATTCTGAAACATTTTTTAACACTGTGGCCTGTAAAGTAACCATCAGTGGATCAGGTTTGGTACAAAACATTAAACACATTTTCTATATTATAGCAAGGTGTAGTGCACAAATTGTATTCATGTCCAATTCCTTGTTAAAAATTATAAGACCTATAAAATACAAGGGGGTAGTAATTGTTTGAAAGATGGCAGAGTGCTTCCTATTCATTTGGAATGGTAGGTACTCAAGTAATGTTTTTGTTTTTGTTTTGAACATAACTCCTATGTATTTCTAAATCCAGCAGGGGGAGTATCTTGCTTTCCTAGATTTTGCTTTTAACACCTGCTTAGTTCCAGTGCTAACAGCTTATTTTTAATCCCTCCATATTGGAGGAACCAGTAGAAAAATCACATATAGGCCTTATAGAATAGACCATCAAGGAAATGAGAATTCAATTCCTCCATTTAATTGTAGAGTCCTTTCTGAGATACTTGTTCTTTTGCATTTGGCACGAAAGCCATTTAATGTGGGCTACAGAAATTTTTTTGTTAGAAACCCTAACTTTGTACTTAAGCATGATTTTATTATCAAATTTTCTCTGTTGCAGGTTGTTCCTGATTCTCTACCATCCCCCTACACCTTTCCACTCCTGCCATGAGATGGCTAGTTTTCATCTTAGGCAGCTATGCCCAACTCCCCAAATTCCAACTTAGCTTATATGGGTCTGCTTCTTTACTTGCCCCCATTAAACTACATTGGCAAGGAAAGATTGTGACATTCCTTGAAAGAACAGGCTGCTTATTGCTGGCATTCAGAGTAATGTCCCTTTGCTAAGTGGCTGTCAGATCAGTATACAGGTAGCATCATACTTATGTATAAGTAATATTTTGCTCTTTGTTACCCTCAAAATTGTCTCTAAATGTTAGGGATCAGCATTCTGTAGCCTATGGATTAAATATAGCTTGGGTGTCTTTTGTATAGCTTTTAAGCTAAGAGTGAGTTTAACCTTTATAAAGCATTGTAGGAAAAAAGGTTACACATGCAAAGGAGAGTATGCAACAGAGACTGTGTTCTATGAAACCTAATGCCTTCAGTGACTGATCTTTTACAGAATAAGGTTGGTGAGCCCAGTTTAAGACATTGATAAATGAAAATAATAGTATGAATAAACATCCACTTACTCTATAATGTTTTAATCATTCTTCATGCTTTAGTTCAGTTAATAATCTTCATAGAGACTCTAAGAAATGCTATAATAAGCAGTCCTTAAAATTTTCCTCAGTGGTATCCACCTCACTCATTGCTTTTTGTGATCCTTAACCCTTATAGCTTTTTAGGGATTCCTTTCTAATAAATAGAGATCTCCTTCTAATATTGAACATGGTGTATGATATAGAATATATTTAATATGATGTTTAAAAAATATTTTTAACTGAGAAAATGTTGGCATACCCCCTTCAGTAATCTTTTTTATTAGTAAAATCAAATTTTAAAAGACTGTCTTCCTCCTTGAATTCTTCCTCAGACTTGGAAGTTTTCCTTCCCTTCCCCTCTTCTCTCCCCCCCTCCCTCCTCTTCTATCTTGTCTCTCCAAGTATTCTACTTGAATTTTGATTATTTATTCTGTGTTAAGATGCTCATATAGTAGGAGATTGAAGCCTATCTATTAAACCCCTATGTGAGGCAGAAAACTGATTTTCCCCTCGCTCACCTCAGTTGAACCTTCAGATGAAACCACAGCTCAGGAGCAAACTTGATAAAAACCCATGTGGGGTCTTGCCAATTATGTGGCATCTGGATTCCTGCAACTGGAATAATAGAAACTGAGAAAATATTCAAAATTCTAAGTTTTGGAGTAATTTTTAGGTATAAGTGAAAAAAATACATATCCTGGTACCATAACATACATAAAATGTGGGGGTGATTTTTAAATCAAGTAGTAGAGAGAAGCTAGGATAGAATTTTAGGAGAATGTCAATGAAAGTTTAAGGTATTTTGAGCATATTGCTCATAGATTTTGGGGCTTTGAGGTTACTGAGAGTGAGAAGTTGCAAGTAAATAATACTGGATGAAGGGGGGCCTTTATCGGGGCCTTGATCTGGTGGCAGAAAATTTAGCCATGTTGTGGCTAGCAGTTATGTGGAGCAGAAGTGCAGCTAATTACTGGCAGATTTACAAGCAAAATACTGAAGATGTCTGTCTTGTTTCTTTTTCCTGGTAATAATAACCTATTAGCTAAAACTAAGCTACAACTCCCTGATAATAGTAGGAACAGCCATGTACCAGGTTTTGAAAATTCTGTCTTTACAAATGGCAAATGATGCTAAATGAAAGAATTGCTTCCAAGCAAAGACAGGGCACTATTAGTTAATACATAATTGAAAAAATGTTGCTGAGGGTGTAAAGGTAAACCCTTTGTTTTGATTTCAGGAAAGGAAAGATAGCACTTCTGTGTATTATTCAGCTACCTGACTCTTCAAAATTTTTATTTTTTTAGATTGATTGCACTTCCTTATTTCCCACACCCTCTCCTGAAAACTACCATTTGTTTTCTGTTTCTATGAATGACTTCTTTAGATCCCATGTATCAGTGATATCATAAAGAACTTGTCTTCCTCTTTAATGTGTGTGTACAAGCAATCTAAAAATATTATATTAAAAATGAAAAATTAGGATGTATTTCCTTTCATTTAAATAATAGGACATCTGGAAAGTTTGAAGCTGTTTTCTCTCAGTCATTTTGTAGAGAACCTAGCTGAAAGTCACAGAGACTTGGTCTCAGTCTTCCTCAAAGGTCTTAAAACTTTTCTGGCTAGATTTTAGAACCCCTTTGTACCAGTAACTCCCTCATGACTCCTACTTATTCTGATACCCAATTAATGTATAGTGTTATTCCATTGCTTTGGGCTTGTGTGGACAAGGAACATTTTCTCTTTAGTTTTACAATTCTAAAATATATGTATAGAGACACAATCAGGAACCACATCTGAGAAAAGTCCTCTGTACCTGAGCCTGATTTAAATAACTCTGATTTAAATGACTGTACTTAAGTCAATTCTGTCAATGGGTGAAAATTTTGGGAGCCTTGGAGGACATGAGTCTATTTTCCACATGAAGGGATGTGAATACTTGGGGGTCAGATAGAGGACTAAGATAGTCCCCAGCTGTTGACACTCATATACTTGAGTGTAAATAGGATTTGGTAACAGATGTTTGACAAATGGAATATTGCAGAAGTGATATGGTGTCATTTCCAATTAAAAGTTATAAAAAAGATTGTGGTTTCTATCCAGGTGCTTTCCTCTTACTTCCTTTTGGATCACTTGCTTTAGGGAAAGCCAGCTATTGTGAGAAAACCCTGTGTAGAGATTAAGACCTGGCAGCAACCATAACAGTCAGCCTGGAGGCAGACTTTCTCCTCCCCGGACAACCCTTCAGATGAGACTTGTAGCCCAGACAACAGCTTGTCTCCTGAGACACCATGAGTTAAAGGTGACGTTAACTGCCATAGAGTCGCTGACAAACAGAAATTGGAAAATGACAAATGTTGTTTTGTGAGCTGCACAATTTGGGGGTAATTTGTTGCATAACAATACAAACATTATTATCTACATTTAATAAAATGAATTGAGGTATGGAAATCTATCACTGCCATACCACTAATTAGTGGTTAATTCGGATTGAATCCAGGTAGTTTGACTTCACAACTCTGCATTTTTTTAAGCAACTGATATGATTGACCTATAATATTGTGTATGTTTAAAGAATTCAGTGGTTGGTTTGATTCTTTTATATACTGCAATATGATTACATACCATAGTGTTACCTCATACCTCCTTAATTCCCCCATCCTCCCTCCAGTCCCTGATAACTACCATTTGTTTTCTGTTTCTATGAATTTGACTTTTTTAGAATCCATGTATCAGTGACATAATAAAGTATTTGTCTTTCTCACTCATTTATTTCACTTAGCATAATGTCCTCAAGTTGCATTCAGGCTATTGCAAATACAGGATTCCCTTCTTTCTTGTGACTGAATAATATTCCATAGTGTACCTATAGTCATGTATCACTTATTGGCATTTTATTCAATAACAGATATGATGTTGTCCCCACACAAACCTAGGTGTGCAGTAGGTTATACCATCTAGGTTTGTGTAATCACACTCTGTGATATTCATACAATGATAAAATTGACTGACAATGAATTTCTCCATCTTTCATCAACACATGACTGTAAATCCCATATTGTCTTTATCCATTCAACCACTGACTGACACTCAGATTATTTCTTCATCTTGATTATTATATGAATCTGGGCTTTTAATCACAAAGGTCATAAAATGTGGTAAAGTAGATGAGTGTTTACATTTGTAAATACAAAAGTACATAGTGTACAAAAGCACTGAGTCCCTTACTGTTAAGCATTCATGGTAGCACACACATGCACATATATATTCACTCTGAATAATTTTTGAAAGTAGATATCATGCCTTCTAGGAACTTACCCTGTTTCTTTGTGTCAAGTACATTGTGTGTATTTTTTAAATGTCTCTTCTCTTTCAACCAAATTAACTGAAGTTCAGACTATCTGGGATTCTTGAAACAGTCTCTGAACTAAAACACTCAAAATTAGGACAGAATACGTAGAATAAGTACTAGACCTAAGATGTCCACTTTCATTAGTGCTACCAGTAATGTATATATTTTGAATAAGGTGTGGATTTCAGACTAATAGTTAAGGAACATTTTGGCATACTCAGAAAGGATGAGTACTTGCATAGAAAAGAAAGTCAGTTACGATGTGTTAATCACTGTTGTGTTTGAACCAATAACTGTAAAATTATTATTAATAGACTAGTTTTTAGAGTACTTCTGAATTCATACCAAAGTCCCCCCATATCTCCCTTCTGTCCCCACCTCACTTTCCACTAATAATGTCTTTTAAAATTGAATTTGAATCATCATGTTCTCACTAACAATCTCGAATGGCCACATATATATTGGCCAGTTCCTCAGGTATCAATATACCAGGCAGATATGTATTCTCTTTGTTTTCAGGACTTCAATAAACTGCTAGATGAAAACTTCATTTTGAGGAATTTAACAGTTCTCACCATAGTTATGTGTACATTCTGTGCATTTCTCTTATCTAACATACCTGCACGAGACCAAGATTTTTGTACACATCATCTAATAAATAGATGCACAGTGCCCATTTCCCTAGTTTCTTCTCCTGAAGGGGTTCAGGTGGGGGTGACAGAGTCCAAGGATATGGAGTAAGGGAGTATATGACTTCTGATCATGGGAGGCTATTCCTGTCAGACCTCTGTGTCACATATTAAGGACATCTGTTACTAACCAATGTGTCTTTCCAGATTCCCTCATGAAAGTGTTGACTGACATAGAACAGGCATCTTGAATTGGATATCCACCTTTCTGTTGCTCTTGAGGCTTTTTTTGTATCCACCTCATTGTTGCTCTTGAAACATTTGATTTTTCTTATCACTTTGATCACTGGTGAAAGGGTAAGTAAAAAATCAATGGCTATGAACTCATTTGTTTTGTCAGTTTTTAAAAATCTCGACTGTAACAAAACTAAAGATGCAGATGTGCCAGGAGTATGACTTCAACCCAGCTTCTCAAAGTGCTCAGTGATAAGTGCCACACCACTCAGAAGGTACTGTCATGTATACATGCAATGTCCACATCACCTGCGGGCACATTAAGAGCACAAGTAGTTGAGTCCCATCCAGGTATAATGAATCAGGATCTCTGGAGCTGGACCAAGCTAACTGCTTTAACCAGTGAGCCCTATATGCACCAAAGTTTGCAAAGCAAACTTGTGGGCCTAGTCCATAGGTTGGATTCATTTTGTCACTGCTATATGAAATCTGAAATAGATAGGTTTAGTTCTTTTGGCAAGAGTTGCTTTATTCACATAAATTCTTAACACCTCATTTTTTTTTCTCCTGAGAATAGTGATATTTCAAGTGTGGTTTGTGTGAAATTGTTGAAAATGGAAGAAAAATCCTTAACAGAACAGGACGATGCTCTCAGAACTCCCTTTCCCCCTTTGTACCCTCCTGTAAATTTTGGATATCTGAAGATTAATTTTCCTTTTGATTTGAAAATGCTGTTAACTTTACTAATTGTGTCAGCTTCAGAATTAAATTTGTGCTTAGTAAAGAAGTATCTATCCTTAAATCCCTTCTTTACAAAACAAATGATAGTTGTCATGGTTCCATGGGACAAGCATAAACTTTCAGTGCTGTTAGAAAACAATTATTAGCAAGTTCTAATAACTGTTTATCATAGACCAAAAAAGTTATTTAGCTGTATAACTTCTCAGATGATGTTATTTAAAAGAATATGATTATCTCAATCTATTTGGGGGTCTTCTCATTAATTGTTGGTTGAACACTGCCAGGAAATTATTCTACCATTTATGTACTATTTTAAGCTTATTGAAGATGTAGATTCTCATGTCAAGGCTGGAAAATTCTTAATCTTTCCTGTCTCTTCAGAGCAAGAAGATAATAAACATTTCTGACAAACTGTAATCAGGAACTAGCCTCATAGTTAATGAGCAGGTCAGAGGTGGCCATCAGTGATGTTTCTGAAGAATGTTCAGAATGAGTTCTCATTGACTTAGACTTATAGCTCCATAAAAGTGGCAATGAAAGTCATGGGGGGGAGTAAAAGAGGATGGGGTTCTACATAGACTATGGGAGTCAGAGTTTGTACTCTAGTCTCATTTTGCTTTCCTGATATTCAGTGTTGCTGGGACATGTCTAAACCACTCAACCTGTACCCATCACTACCTTGGAAAAAGAGGTTTGGTTTACCACCTGAAATAAAGATGGAAATAGATGAGACTGAATTTGCATTTGAGAACTACCTTTGCCCCAGAGTGACATTAGGAAAGTCAGATATCTGAGCAGTTGGTTGAGAGAAATAGGGGCCCAGCGGGAGGCAAAAACTTTTGTCCTGTGCATTCTTCCCTCTATCTCTGCTTCATTACTGATGCTGCTTCTTTAACAGGCAGACATCTCAATTATCTTCCCTTCCTACTGCCAGAGTTCCCTCACTCCTAGCTAACTATGGTGGTGTGGGAGTCATAAGTCCTAAAGTAATTTCTTTTTCCTTTCCCCACTTTCTCTGTCATATAACACAACTAAAACAGTGGCATCTTACAGTTAAAGATGAGTGTGTATAATGCTGAATATCTGTTGAATGCCATGTAATACTATATGTAATACCATGTTTGTGAATTTCAAATGCATTACATAAAAACACCCATTTCCAGAGGAATGCCATGGAACAAAGATGTTTTTAAAAAGCAAGCAGTCTTTATAGTCAAACTATATTCAAAACATGATCTATAGAAAGTTAAATTATGTAATTATGACCAGAAGGCAGAAATGTCTCCTCTATTAATATTTTATCTGACACTACTTATTGAGCACCTATTATGGCCATTTTGTTTTTGGTCATGATTTGATGTCTGACCTCTTAGTAAATGTCAACAATTCATAGTCTCCTTCCCAACTTCCTCTGCTTTTCTCTGCCACAATTATCTGGTCTTTTCCTCGTCCCTCTTCCTATGCCCATAACATTTATTTTTCCATGTGACTTAATCATTGGCTGATATGACTTGTTTGGAATATTCAGAAGTGGTTGCTTCCTGAAAGTACCTCTTACATTCATGGATTTCTAAATGTCTGTTTTGGAATAATTTAGCGTGTATATTTAAGTTAGTAATTAATCTAGGACAATGACTGTCAAATTGTAAGATGCATTGGAATCAACCAGTTTTGTAGGTCTTGTCAGGGGTTCTCAAGGATTTATATTTAAAATGCCTTTTCCAACTGTTCTAGCTGTTGCTGGTTTTGGGACCACACTTTGAACCATTGTCTGAAAACTTAGGCCTTTTGTTTGTTAATGTATGCTTTTTTGGGAAATAATTAAAAATACAAAAACAAAACAGGATATTTTCTGGGAAAGAATAACCTGATGGGGTTAAAAACCCCAAGATCATTCACTTTCCCCAGACTGCCTTTAATCTCCAGGATATGCCCCATATCTGGCTCATTAATGCTTAAATTTACATTCCTATTGATAGAGCCAGGGTGGCTGTTGGCTTTGGACTTTTACTTTCATTGGGTGGGGATTGAGTAGTATTATGACATATCATCTCTCCAGATTTCTTCTCTTGGCTGGATTGTGGCCATCTGTGCATAATATTCTAGGTTAAGACACTTGTGTAATTTTTGCTTCTTTGTGTAAAAAATCCAAATAACGGCTCATATATCTCTTCAAAGACTACTTTAATCATTTGTAATGAGACCAAGCATAAAAGTGATGTGGAGATTCAAATATGTAGTAATAGATTTTAGGAGAAAGAAGTTTGGTAATATTTAATTGTTAAGAAATCTCAACTTATTAAACTGTCATGTCAGAAAGAAAAATGAAGATACTTTTAAAATAGTGAGACAGTCAATAAAAATAAATATATTTTCCTATGTAAGTCTTTAACAAAGATCTTTCTCTTTTTTCTTTCCTGTTTTATCTTAATGTTTTAAATTCAATTAAAATTTTGATATCACTTGCTGCTTAATTATTTTACTGACAAAAATGAATTGATAGTGTTCTTTGTTTTGATAATTGAAAATGTTTTCTAAACTGCATTAAACCAAAGTTAAGACAATGTGATTTTGTTAAAATTAAAACAAAGGAAGTAGTGATTTGCAATTGTGCCATTATTTTTGTTTCCTTATTCCTGACCCTAAATAGTCTAAAAAATAGTCCTCTCCTATCCTCATCTGATCTATTAAGAAAAAACATTAAATATCTCTCAAAATTAGTGAATTATGAGATTCTCAGATTAAATCAACTGGATCTTCTCATGAAAGAGGCCAAGGTTTAGGAACAAGTTTGATTCATTCTTAAGGTACCACCTTAATGGTAAGAGATCACATGCTAACATTCACTGAGTACTTAAATATGATTTTGGCACTTTGTTTACCCTTCTTTCCAAAGTTCCTATTGTTACTAGATTGAGTTTCAAATAGACATGCTTCATCTATGGAGAAAAAAAAGGGATTTTAAGAAGGACTCAATATCCTGCTTGTCTCCAGAACACAAGATTAGAAATATTGCTCTCAAAGCAACCACCTACTGAAACAGAAATGGAAACAACCTCTCAGCATGTTGTCCCAATTTTGAACTTTAAGACAATCAAGTTTTGTATTTCATCCACAATTAGCTCTTACTCATCCATTGACCTTAGTCACATCTTTGCCCTTTGCACTGTAATAACCATCTGTTATCTGCATCTCTTGTGCAAACAAATTAGCCTAAGTGACACTAAGGGGAGAGATTCCTTTTTAATAACTCTTTTAACATATGTCTGATTACTTCATGTAACACCACATAGTAGTATTTGCTATGATTTTATTGGTGTGTTTTTGCCTTTTCCCCTTAATATAGGTTTTTATGAAGTCCTGTTTCCTAACTTGTGTTAGATCTGTGTTCTCATTCCTTGAATTCCCCTTCTTTTTTTCCTCCCTGAGTAAGATAGAAATTAAAACTCATAGCTCTTAAGAAATCAAAGCTAAAAGCACTTACTCTTAGAGTCTGGTTCTCTTTAGGACCTTACTCTTGCTTCTCCAGCTGTATCCTATTTCTTTCTTTTTTCCTCTATAAACATACTTTTCTCTTTACCACCTTAAGACAATCACAGAAACATGTCTTTGACTCCACAATCCTTTGAGTTAATGGCCTTATTTTTGTATACCCTTTCATTACCAACCTTCTGGAGAAAATGACTTTTTCTTTCTTACCACCTGTCCACGTCCTGACCCATTTGCACTTCACTACTTGCCATTGAAACTACTCTTTTCAAACATTCATCACTTTCTGACTCCTAAATTGGAGTCTCTTAAACCACATTCTGTCTTTCTTCAAGCTCTTTGCTCTTGGTGTCTTTGACAAACAGGATCTTGCTTCTATCCCTATTCTGTTGTCTGTTCTATCCCATCTTTGATTTTGTCATGTCTACTTTTGTTATTTAAATGAGAACCTTTTTTAAACTTCTGCCTCCCATTTATTTCTGTTATTTTCTACTCTCCAACTTTAATGATTCAAACTTCACTTTTACACCAACTCCTACATCTTGATCTCAGTTCTATAATTTTCTACTGTCTATTCTGTATTTTTATTTGGTTCCTAGAAATATTCATTTGACTTGTTAACAGGATCTTAACATAAACATGAATAGTCATTAAAATAATCATTTTTTTCTTCCTTCAAACCAGTTTTTTCTCTTATTCCATTTGTGAGAAACCACCTTTTGTTGACGTCCTTAGCTTGTAACTTTAGTACCATTTTGAAAATTTCCTCTGAATCTTCATCCACATCCTCAAACCCTGATAGTTTATTCCTGTGGTACTAGTGCCTTCATATCTGTTCCTATTATTGCCATCCTGGCTTAGTTCCTTCTTACTTAATACGTACGTATACTATAAATATCAAGATTGTATAAGTGGTCCTATGTTTCCTCTTTTTTCTGCCCGTTTGAGCCACTGAGAAGAATTTCTCCTAGTCTTATTTTATATGACTCACAAAAGCTGTTACTCTGCTGCTCTGAAAAATGTCTTCTCATATCCTAAAAAAGTTCTGTCAATAAGGATATTCTAGTGTTAGCCTATCCTGTGATTAGACCTCATACTCTGTTCTAGCCTTTTACCCTTTCATATTGGTCTCAGTTTGATCCTAGTAATCTACTAGTTCATCTAGACTTTATAAGGGATATCTTATAGGGAATTACAGTAATTGGTATAGTAAATAATTACCTTTGACGAAAAGTTAATGGCTTTCACTGTTTAAGAATACTATACGCTTTAGTTAGTGCATTACTTAACAAAAGACTATGTAAGACATATGAGGGCTTCAAGCCAATTCTCTTTTTAAGTTCTCAGCTTAGTTAGGGGATGGGAAAATGATATGCTTCAGGTGAACTGAGACTATCCTTTCCTCTCAGCAAAAGGCCAGATTTTATCTCTTATACTATAGGTATTGGCCAGATTTCATCTCTTATACTATAGGGATTTAAGGGTGGGGAGTGATTATGGGGACAAGAGGCAGTAGAATATGATATCTGAGGAAAAGCAATCTGGTATATTCAGGTGTAGTTATTGATTACTCTCACTCTGGGCTACCAATTTTTTGTTCAAATGACTATCTACTCAATGAGACATACCTTGGTCATCTTATTTAAGATGAAATTCTCTTTCCCTTAAGCATGACTCCCCCCCTTTATCCTACTCTAATTTTTTTCTCCATAGTATTTATCATCTTCTAACATTACTTGTTTGCTGTTATTTTGTTTGTTGTTATTTAAATTTCATAACAAATGTCGATGACTATTTTATACTTTTGATGTACCTAGAAAGATGTCTGATGATGCGTAGGTACTCAATAAATATTATATGAACAAAAAATTTTTTTCACACTGAATGCATACCAAGAATTTTGCTGTTTGTGAGGAGCTAGTGTAGAAATTAAAACAGACCTGGTCCTTGAAATAAGATGAGTATTTTACTCTGAGAGTGCTGAACTTTGCAAGAGACCTTGTATAGGAAGTCAGTGAAGCCATACCTAAACAAGTGAAGCCCAAGCTAGAATTATTAGAGCTGCTTGAAAACAGAATGACATTAGAAGAAAGGGACCTTTCCAGGTTTAAAACACTACAATTTCAAGTAATTGCAAGAGTTAAATGGCTAGACTATAGCCAGTGAAAGCAAAACTGATGCTGTAAAGGTAAACAGGTAGAGAGTTGGTGAGGTCTTTGTAAGTTGCAAAACATACTTTTAAAGTATTTGCATATTTATATAGTGGGTACAGGAAGTCCATTCTACAAACAGTGCTGGAAAAACTGAACAGCTGCATTCAAAATAATGAAAATAGACCAATAGCTTATATCACACACAAAAATTAACTCAAATGGATTAAAGATTTGGACACAAGACCTGATATTATAAAATATATAAAAGAAAATGTGAGAAAAGTACTTTGAGACATTGACTTTCATAATTTTGGGAACAATAATCACAAGAAAAAGCCAATATAAATAAATGAAAATACATCAAAATAAAAACTTCAGTATGGTGAAAGAAGCTAGCTTTAACAAGTTCCCCCAAAAGCCCTATTGAGTAGAAGAAAATATTTGCATAGCAAACATCCAACAAGGGACTAATACCCTGAATCTACAAAGAACTGATAAAATTTAACAAGGAAACAACCCAGTCAAGAAGTAAGTTCTGACGTTGAACATTTTTCATGTGCCTGTTGGCCACTTAATTTTCCCTCTTTGGAGAAGCATCTTTTTTAATTCTTTTCCCCATTTTAACTGGGTTTTTAGCTTTGTTTTTGTTAAGTTGTGTGAGTTCTTTGTGTATCTTTGTTATCAAACTCTTATCACTTGTATGGAGGGCAAAATTTTTTTACCCACTCAGTTGGATTTCTTTTTGTTTTCTCTGTTATCTCTTTTGCTGTACAGAAGCTTTTAGTTTGATGTAGTTCCAGCTGTTTATGTTTTCCTTCATTTTTTTACCTGCTATAGATGTATCCAGAAATGACTTTCTGGATTGTAACTCATGGAGGGCTTTGGCCACATTTTCCTCTATGTATATTATGGCTTCTGGTCTTATAGTCAAGTATTTTATCCATATTGAGTTGATTTTAGTACCTGGTGTGAGGGAGCTGCCTTGGTCCATTCTTTGGCATGATTTGTACCAGTTTTCCCAGAACCATTTATTGAAGAGGCTGTCCTTGTTCCAGTGTAAGTTTTCCACTCCTTTGTTGAAGATTAGCTGACTATATATTTATGGTTTTATTTCAGGGCACTCAATTCTGTTCCATTGGTCTGATTGTCTGTTTTTGTACCAATACCAAGCTGTTTCAATTACTATGGCTTTATAATATAGTTTGAAGTCTGGAATTGTAACTCCTCCATTCTCCTTTTTTTCTGGTAAGGAAGTTTTTTGATATTCAAGGTTTTTTGTTATTTCATATGAATTTCTGTAATTTTTGTTCTATCTCTTTAAAGAATGTTATTGGGATTTTATAGAGAATGCATTGAATCTTAGATTACTTTTGGTAGAATGGCCATTTTGATGATATTAATATATTTCTAATTCATGAGCAGGGAATGTCTTCCCCATTTCTTCTTCTATTTCTTTTAGCAGCATTTTAAAGTTTTCTTTGTATAGTTCTTTCATGTGTTTTGTTAGGTTTATTCCCAAGTATTTAATTTTTTTTGGTGTGATGGTAAAAGTGATGTTTTTCCTGATTTCTTCTTCTTCTATTTGGCTTTTTGTGTATAGGAAAGGTACCAACTTCTGTGTGTTGATTTTGTATCTGGCTACCTTACTGAACTGGTTTATTATTTCAAGTAGTTTTTCTGTGGATTTTTTTGAGTTCTCTATGTAGAGATTATGTCATCTGCATATAATGATAGCTTCCGTTCCTCTTTTCCTATTTGTATCTCTTCTATGTCTTTCTCTTGCCTTATTGCCCTAGCTAAAACTTCCAGTACAATGTTAAATTGTAGTTTGGAGAGTGGGCATCCTTGCCTTGTTCCAGAACTTAATTGGAATAATTTTAGTTTTTTCACATTTAGGTTGATGTTTACTGTAGGCTTGTCATAGATGGCTTTTATTATGTTGAGATGTTCCTTTAATTCCCAAATTTTCAAGGGCTTTTATCATGAATGGATGCTGGATTTTGTTGAATGATTTCTCTGCATCTATTGATATGATCATGTGGCTTTATTTTTCTCTTGGTTGATATGGTATATTATGTTAGTTGATTTCCAGATGTTGAACCATCCTTGTGCCACTGGGATAAATCCTACTTGGTCATGGTGAATAATGCTTTTTATGCACCATTGGATTTGATTTGCCAGGATTTTGTTTAAATTTTTTTCATCTGTGTTCATTAGGGAAATTGGTCTATAGTTTTCTTTCTTGGTGCTATCCTTATTTGGTTTTGGTATGAGTGTGATGTTTGCTTCATAGAATGTGTTTGGCTGTTTTCCTTCTCAATTTTTGGGCGAAGCTTTAGTAGCATAGGCATTATTTCATCTTTCAATATCTGGTAGAATAAATTTATAAAGCCATCTGGTCACTAGCAATCAGGAAAATGCAAATCAAAACCACAATGAGATACCCCTTACACCAGTAAGAATGGCCCACATCCAAAATACAGGCAGCAACAAGTGCTGGCAAGGATGTGGAGAGAAGGGAACACTCTTACACTGCTGGTGGGAATGTAAACTGTTCCAACCTCTATGGAAAGCTGTGTGAAGGACCCTCAATTTAATGAAAATGGAACTATTGGACCCAGGAATCGCTCTCGGGAATCTACCCAAAGGAGACCTCAATGCTTGTACAAAAGGACACCTGTGCTCAGATGTTTATTGCAGCACTATTTATAATTGCAAGGACATGAAAGCCACTGAAATGTCACAAAGCAGAGGACTAGATGAAAAAGATGTGGTATATATATACAAGGGGATATTACTCATCAATTAAAAATGACAAATTAGATGATTTTGTGATCACATGGATGGATTTAGAAGAAATCATATTAGCAGAAACAAATCAAAAAGAGAAAGACAGAAACCAAATGGTTTAACCAATATATGGGACATGGGAAAGATAAACAAAAATCCATGAAGAAAAGTCAAAACAGGCTAACAACCAAATTCAAGTACACAACTCAGTGGTACAGGGTGGGAAAGGTCAGGAGGGTGGGGGGGTAAACCCTGGAGATCACTAAGATGTGAAATTTAATATAAATAAATTATTTCATTTAGAAAATTATAAAAAAATAAAAAAAGTAAGAAGTAAGTTGTGGCTGTTTTGTAAGCTCTAATTAGCTCTTCAAATGTACATTTGGCCAGCAGGCAAATAAAACAATGCTCATTATCACTTATTGTCAGGGAAATGCAAATTAATGCAATGAGATATCATCTTGTACCTGTGAGAAGACCTTGCAACTGTGGCTATACCAAAACAAAGCAAAGAAATAGACAAAACCAAACTTACACAGACCTCTGAAATCTGACTGTAGAAGTAAGGCTACCCAGAGGGGAGTGTGAATAAAAGGTGGAGGGAACCCAATGGACTGTGATTGAGGATTTGTGGTATTTTGGTGGTGTGGTGTAGTAACCTACACTTAAATATTTATGAACCTAGACCTCTAAATATATGCTATGCTCTAAATCAGGCTTACTAAAAAAGGAAATCAAAGAAATGTGAAAAACAGAATTAGAGGGCTTAAAGGGAAATCTAGGGGCAGAGAAGGTAAAATAAATACTTTCAGGGAAAAAAAAGAATTTGTGCTTTCACCAAAAGTAAATAAGTTCTTGGTATACACTCCATTACTCCAATATAGGATACACTTCAGAATTTGAATGTCTTTCCATTGGCTTTGTTCTTCAGCCAAATGGCTAAAAATGCAAATGACCAACAGGCACATGAAAAAATGCTCAACATCATTAGTAATCAGGTAAATACAAATCAAAACCACTATGAGATATCACCTTACACCAGTAAGAATGGCCCACATCAAAAAAACAGGTAAAACAAGTGCTGGCATGGATGTGGAGAGAAAGGAACCCTTTTACACTGCTGGTGGGAATGTAAACTGTTCCAGCCACTATGGAAAACAGTGTGGAGGACCCAGTAATTGCTCTTTTGACCCAGCAATTGCTCTTTTGGGAATCTACCCAAAGAAGACCTCAGTACTTATACAAAGGGACACCTGTGCTCAGATGTTTTTATGATTTTATGATAACATGGATGGATTTAGAAGAAATAATATTAGCAGAAACAAGCCAAAAAGAAAAAGACAGAAACCAAATGGTCTCACTAATATATGGGACATAGGAAATACAAACAAAAGGCCAAGAGGAAAAGTCAAAGCAAGCTGGCAACCAAACTAAAGTACACAACTGGAGGAAGGGGGGGACAAGGAACGGGATGAGGAGGAATGGTCAGGGAGGGGAGGTGGTGGATGAACCCCGGGGAATACAAAGATGTGAAACATTGTCTGTCTGTCTGTCTGTCTGTCTGTCTGTCTATCTATCTATCTATCTATCTCATTTTCTTTCCTTTTCTCATCTATCTATCTAATCTAAATTTTAAAAAGTGAAAAAAAGTAAAGAAGCATACACTTGGTCAAAGTAGTTTTAGGTGTAATACCATATTTTCATTTTTCAGGAGTCATAATTCTGACCATAGTATGTTTGGTTTGGCATAGGTCAGAAGCTTGTTGTTTACATAATATTTGCATCATGCTTAAAACTTCATAGCTGTGGTTAAATATTCACTCAGATCAGCAACAAATACAGGGGAAGAAATAAAAATAGTTTTAGGAATTACCTAATACCTTTCTTGGTAAAAATATGCTGTGAAATATGTCTTTTGTAGTTATGTATGTATAAAGTCCTGTCTTTGGTAATTAGGCCAAAGCCTAATAACAGAGCCTGTTATTGACACAGATAAAAGCTTGCTACAAACTTTCTTTCAATGCTCTCCTTCCCCACCCCACCCCCCAAATTCCTCTGTGGACAAATTAGTGTGCTTCTGCAACATTTCATCTAGAGGAATGTACTGCCCCATTATTAGACACTGTCACTTTCAACTGCCCAGTCTGTGCTCTCTACCCCTAAGAACCTCACAACTTATCCTTCCTTGACCCTATTCATTTTGGGTCTCCACAAATGATTTGTTAATATCTAGTAGTGCTAATTCATTCTGATATCCTTGTGACTACCACATCATTTAAAAGTATTTTCCTTGTACGTGAATATGGATGTGTTAAATCAATTTGTACTCCTGAAACTTTAAACTTCATTGCAGTTGAGTTGGAGAAATCTTGTTCCTAGTGGAAAAATAAGAATCCAAGGTGACACATGTAGCCCTTTTTATCTGATTCTTTCATGTCTGATTGTTTCTAGGGCCTGTCAGTTTCCATGGAATGTGACCTGGTGACAGAACCACCTCCTGAGTGTGTGTGATAGACTTGCTATTTTGCATGGAATTGCTAAGTAATTCAGAGAAAAAGCATTAGAGTTAAAGGTAGAGTTGCTCCTGGTAGTCACAGAAATTAATATGTTGCCCGGTTGCTTGAGGATGGTTTATTTTTCCTCCCTTTCTAAAATGTACTTCTTTTTACAGAGTATTAAGGAAATACTATGATTTTCAAAGTATTTCAACACTACGTAGCTTATGCAAATAGGAGGTGGTATTTAAATGTTTCCTTTTAGAGTTCTAAAGACTATTTGTATAAGATTTAGGGTAACTTTTCAAATGAAGAATTCTAGCCAATTTCAACTAAAATTCTAGTTGATATAATAAAATTAAGAGGTTCATATTTTCATTCGTTTAACTAGGACTCACAATATAACTTCTTACTTGACTGAAATAAAATTGTTCTATATAAAAGAACTATGCCCTCTCCAAATAGAAGGGGCAGAAATAGCATGTGGAGATTTATTACAGAAACAAAACAGTGCACAATTAAAATAGGCATACTTGCATGGGAAAATGTCTTTAGCAGGCCTCAGAACCATGACTCCACTTTTGTATTTGTCTGTTCTGGCACGTACACCAAAAATCTATGGTATTTTAGAGTGATGCAATCTTTTATTTTAGTGATCATGATATGTGAAATCAAAGGATATTCGGGAGAGTGTGATTCAAATCCTGGTCCAACAAGAGGCAGTATCTGTGGGCAACAGTAACCTGACCTGAACTAACTCCTACGTGCTGCCATCATGACTGCTAATCATACCACTCTGTAACTGGCACTGCACCTGTATCTCTGTGCCCAGGTTGAATATTTGATCTTGCCGCTCACCTTTGTGAGCCTTGCTTGTTCATTCCAGGGTGGCTGTTAATAGGGCAGTAGCTTGGGGATATTTCATAGTGGAATTTTTGACGTTTGCTATTACCTGGGTCTCTGGAGATCCTAGAATATTCTATTTTCCATATACTTAAAAGCTAAAATCAAAACCAAAACTATTTCTGCCAGCATTTCAATTAATTAGGAAATCAAGAAGGTCCTATCTTCCTGAAGGATCAGTGTGGAGTTAAATGTCTAATTTCAAAAGTATTAATTGGTATTTATAATACTTTTCCATCTGATGGCAGTTTAATATTTCATCTTAAACTGCAACTTTTCCATATCACATGTTTCCTACAGAATTCAAAAGAAACAGAAAATGGAGCCATCAGCTGATGAGGAAGCAGGGCCTGTGGAAAGAGCGCTGCCTTAGAGGGTATTTGACTTAAGTTTGAATCTCAGTGCCACTCATTCCTAGTTGCTGACTTTAGACAAGTTACCACTAACTGTTCTCATGGAGGTTTAGAGAGGATTAACTCAATAATGAACGTAAAATCCCTATTAATTAAATATAGAATACCTATAGTTCCACTTATCCACAGGACTAAAAAGGTCAATGGAGACGTCATTGTTTAAAATTCACAGGTATGACCACAACCCACACAACTGAAACTTATATTTCTCATGAAAATTATGTGTGACCATGAACCCATATGTGGGTTATAGAGAAGCTGGGTCACCTGCTATAAAGTAGGTTTACTACTAACATGTATTACTTTTCAGAGGAATAACAAAAATGCTAATCTTAGCAACTAACAAGGTATTTGTGAAAAGAAAACGAGCCTTAGGGATAATCGCAGTATGAAAATACTAACACCAGCTAAGAAAGAAGTTTATGAACAAAATACAATGCTCAATTGCCTGGGACTTAATTTTATAAACACACTGTGTTGCTGACTAAATTCAACGGAACGGTCATTCAGTGCCATTAAGAGAAGTCTGAATTATGTTTGATATATTTACGGTATAATGATGTGATTACAGTTTGGACACATAGTTATCTTTATTACCCTGGAAAATGTCCTCATGTGGAACATCTCATTGGCAAATTAATGGGGTATTACTATGTTTTATTCTTTTCATGATAGCACCTTTATACAGGTTCCATTTTTTTTAATCTTTTAAAATAATCACTGTAAGTCAAGAGAATCTTTCAGTAGTTGTGGTAGGCTTATGAAATAATATGAGTGTATTATTACCTTATGAACTTTTTTTTGGTAAGGGATGGGTTTATTTCTGTAGAACAAACATTTCTCACAAGGAGTTTTTCTCTCAATACATTATGCTGAGTTAGTTTCTAGGGCTATTACTGGTGGGAATTAAAAAACTTAAGACTAGGAGAATTGTTAAGTTAACCATATGAAGACACACAAATGAACACTCAGAAAGAAACTTGTTTCATCCTGTTAACCTTAATGATAACCTGAGATCAAATGATGCTAAAATTAAGACTTTTGAACACCCCTTTAAAATACTGATTTTATTTTTGAATCAGGTTAAAGATTGAGAAATAAAGGAAGGTTGTTCTGAGTTCTTTAGTCAGATGTTTAAGTATAATTTTTTCTCAGCATGTGGAAATGGAAATTTTCCCTTTTTGGCACATACTATTATATATTGCTATGATAATTTATAAGTAAGTAAAAGATAGAGTTGCCATATACCACCATTTGCCCCAGGATGGTGTTGATACATATGCTTTGTTTTTGCATTAGTCTGCTTTAGGATTTATCTGCTGTTATATTTTTAAGTGTCACAGTTGCTATTATATTAAAAACAAATTACAGGGGGGTTGACCATTCTCATTTAGTTGCACGTGTGAGGCAGTTCCAGGAACACAGTTTTCCCTTTAACCTGTGATTGGATTGTATCTGATAGACCAGTGATGCTCTTCTTTGTCCTAACCCTTTTCAGAAGCAAGATAAACAATTTCCCTAGCAACGATAGCCTGCTGTCTGATGAAAACAAGCCCTCCTAAGTAGACAGGGAGAGCTAACTTCTGATTAGAGAAGAACAACTGCTATACAAAGTCAACTTATGATGACTATAAAATAGTATATAAAATATATAAAGGTGGAGCAAAATTCTTGAGTATTAAAGTATATATTTCTCTCTGTGTTGTCCACAAATCAAAATTTAGGAGTATTATAAACTTTGGAGAGCCTCTTTGCTTATCAACTTTGTCTCCTATAATCATATTGGAATTTTTTGTAACAGAGTACTCTAGATTGTTAGAAATGGGATGAAATGTTTAAAAGAATTGTTCAAAATATCAAATACTATATTTTTACCTTTTTTAAAAAATGCATATATATGTATATTTTTATTTATATTACATTATTGCATTATTGTGTACCCTGGGGCTTTCCCACTTCACTAACACCTGTTAACCATCCTGATCTTTTGTGCTCTTCAACTCCCCCACCTTCTTCCTGGTTATTAAACAAAAGAAAAATATTTTTAAGCAGTAAGAAATATGAACTTATTTCTCCATAAATATGGGAGGTACTGAACAAATTAAACCATGAAGCTTAAATGATTTGCAAATTCTAAACCATAGAAATATCTGTGGTTCATATAAAAAATGCCTCACTTAATTTAGGGGATAATGCTTAATATAGAAAATACTAAAAACATTATGATTCTAATTTGACACAATTTAACAGCATCAATAAATTTCTGCCAAGAGAAACTAAAAAGAAAAATCAAACCCATTTACTGAATGTTATATATGTAACACATATATGTCAGCAACTTTATATATATATATATATATAGATTATTGAGGTGATGTTGGTTTATATCATATTTTCACAGTTTAGGAACCCCCTTTTTTGTATTATCACTGACGTTTGTTCACCAACATGGTCCCGTGCTTTCTCCCCACTTTTTTCTTACCTAACCTCCTCTGGATTCTCTAACTTTCTAGTCTAAAGGTCAGATAAAGTCAAATTTAAAACTAACCCTTGAAAGCAACCTTTTTTTAATAAAGTAGTGTATACAGATAATCAATTGATATTGCTGGCTACTTTTCATGAACTGTCTCTTTAAATCCTCATCTTAGTCCTCTGTTATGGATCAAAATGAACTCTTTTCTAGATGAGGGCAGGAAGATTTAGAAGCCAAGTCATTTATTCAATATGATCACCAGTATACTGGATCTGAGCCACATCTGCTTGGACAAAGCCCCCTCTCTTCATCACTACTCTCTCTTGCCTCTAGGAGCCAGAGTAGATCAGAGCCTTCTGAAAACACTCTCACCACCTGACAGTTACCACTATGACCACTATCTAGTTGTATTTCTTTTTGGAAGCCAGATGAAATAGAAAGTTATGTTTTGGGATATTAAACTCATGGAAACTTGGAATTAAGTCTTCTACTTGATTGTTAGAAGACTGCCCACTATTATATGTTTACGCTGAGTGTTACATAGATCGTATGGCTCAGTGTCAGTCACAACTGATATGTTGTATAAAGGATTAAATTGTGAGGTGACATCCTTCCAAGTTTGTAGTGGTCAAGATCTCCTTATGCTTGGAAATCTGCCAGCTAGGAAAAAACTCACAGGGAAATCAGTGGAAAGGTTTTATGGTAAGGCATGTTGATGCCAATATTCATGGCCAGGTGGTTAATAAGGATTCCTTCTGCAAGGCAAGATTAAGGGGAAAGAAAATCATGAAACAGAAATATTTACAATATAGAGAATGTGACCAAAATGGTGAGATATGAGCTAGTCTTTTTATTACTTGTCATGTTTCAAAACTACGTGGGACAATAAAATAGACTTCTTCTGCCTTACTAAGGAGGAATATATCTGAATTTCTGGTAGCATGATCCATATATGTTCTTAAGAACTTTCAAGTAGATTTTTGATCTACCAGAATTAGAAATTACTAGGCCAGAATCTTCTCAAGCAACAGGAAGCTGCTGCACTTTGGTAGATGGAGCGGGGAGGGGGGGTTGCCTTGGGAAAGTGGTTGCATTCCTTAAAAATAATGAAATGGCACATAGATTTAGAGCTGGTGAGACTTTCTGATCAGTAAGAAAAGAATATGGTTTGGAAATGATTCGGATCTTCATGGCACCGACACTAAATAACCTGATGGTCATCCTCATTCTTCCTCTCCTTTCATCTAGTTTCTAGTGACTTTCTACAATGGTATTATGCTCATCCTCATGTTGGTATCCCCTAAAACCCAGTAACTTACTATTCATTTCCCTTCTTTTGTCTCCCTTAGGAACCATTGTTATCATCATAGTCAACAGTGCATATTATTTAGGCACCTGCTACGTGTAGGCTATTGCAAGAAGTGTAAAAATAGGGCTGAGTCATTTCCTGTGGAGTGTGGTCTTTGATCTAGTTTCGGACTGAGGGCATTCACCAAGACCAGAGCCAAGTTTCTAAGGACTGAACAGATGGTCAGAAAAAAAGTGATCACAAAGGACTGAGCAGATGCTATATGGAGTAGCTCACATTCAAGTTGGCACTTGAAGGAAAAACTAGGACTTAAATTGATGGAAAAGAGGGCCTATTTAGATAGATATAAGCAAAAACCCAGAGATTTACAAGTTTATGATTCTCTAAGAAAATACAAAAAAAGCAGGGGTAAAATAGTCTGAATGTTTTAAAGGGAAAAGGGTCTGATTTATAAAATTAGGACAGGGCTTCATAGCTTTTGACTTTTGATATTTTGGTATGGAGAGTTTAAGTTGGAGGACAGTGTTATTTATTCAGTGGACTGGATTCACTTTTTATTTCTTTGTCATCCTATTAGTATCTTTTTATAAGTGGTGAGAAAATATAAAAAGACAGGGAGACAATGAGTGTGGATAAATTTGATTTCAAACTGCCAAGCTAAGTCAGGGTGCTCAGTAATTTCTCATGTCTAGGTGTTTGGATTTAGAATGATAGAATCTGAACAAAGAAGACAATATTGAGAATCAATCCCTTCATTTTACAATTTCTCAATTTATCTAAGTCAACTTAAGAACTTATCAACAGAATCATGACTGGAGTAGATGAGAATTGACTCCTATTCTAAATTCTGTTTGGAAAGTGTGGCTTTCCTTAATAACATGATACTAGAAGTTACTATTTTCAGTTACCACATTGGGATGAATTTGAAATATTTCAACCCATTTTACTCAAGGCTTTCATTCCTGAACTTGAAAATAAAGCAGTAGAGAGTAGAGGTAGAGGTATAAGTTCTCTGGTTGCACTTGGGAAACTGAGTTCTACTGCAGACTATGACTTATGCTAATTTGCAGTGTTTTAGATAAATTCCCAAACTTCTAAGGGTATGGGGTTCCTCTTCAGAAAAGAATGAGAGTAATATTAGAGATGCACTAAAGTACTGTGAGTCTTTATTTGCTCTATATTTAACTTTTCTTCATGTGGGAAGTGTTCCTTACCAGAAAATTTGACTGTCACAATTGAGTACATGCAGTTTGAGAATTGCAAGAGCTATTCTTTTGTTAAATGTATACTGGTACGGTGGGTTATTTGATTACTTGTCAAGCATTTCTTAAGTCAGCAGTTGGAGTTGGCATTAGTGAATGAGCCACCAGCAAGTGTAGCTCTAAAGTCTTAACACAAAGAAAGTGATTTTGCCTTCTTTCGCTGACTCTAGGCAAATTCAGGAAAAAAAATCTTCAGAGATGGTTTTGACTAAAACTTGGCATTTTGCTTTAAGTTTGTCCACAAAGATACCCATTCATGATCAATGAATGCTTATTAAATTAGATGAATGGGTAGATCCCAGAGGGAATTTCATTGCCCAAATACAAAAGCATTGCCCTTCCATAGACATTCTCATGTATAGTGGTAGTCGTATCTTTCAGCAGTGAATTTAACTCCATTTACCCTCATTCACTGTAGTCATCATTTTTCATGAACTAAGCTATCTGGCTTTTTTATTTTAAAATCTTGGATTGATTTCTCTAAAGCACTGTTGCATGGCCCTTTCTTACTATAGCTCCTGTTACTCCTTTACTCTCTAATCCCTCATCTGGCATCTTTATTTTTGATGTGATATTTACATAGGTAATTTCAGCTATCTTAACATTTCCATCTCAAGCAGCAATTTGAGAATAGAAAAGCCTCTGGTTTTAAAAGAGGAGAAAAAGAAAAGGAGGAGATAGAGAAATACTGGAGAAACCATCTATAATTATCATATAACACCCTACTATTTCAGGGGAAGAAATCTATTCATAGCTGTCGTGGAGGGAATGATATTATTTTCTGGGTGATTATTTCTTAGTGTTCAAATCCATCAACACAAAACCACAATGGATTTTTAAGAACACAACAAACTAAAGGCTAAATACTAGGAGACATATATAATAAAAGAACTATGCTAGTTAAAATTAGTTTGACTACTGTACTGAAAAGACTAAAAATTATTGTGGCTTAAATGATTTATTTTATATCTTTCATAAGAATCTGGCTAGATGGTTCAAGACATCTGTGTTGGTTTCACAATCTTGAGGGACATTGAATTGTTTCAATTTGTTGACTGAACATCCTCAATAAGTGCTTCTATCTGGTACATGATGACTGGTCCAGCTGTGGTCACCATGTATGCATGTTGGTCAGGAACAAAAGAAGGCAGGCAAGCTCTTTTGGATTGAGGATATGATGTAAAAGTCACACTATCATTTCTGTTCTTGTCCCGTTAATGAGCTTATTCACACAGTCACATCTCACAGCAAGGAGGCCAGGATAGGTAGTCTTTTTTAGCTTAATGATCTTATGCCCAATTTCAAAATTCAATTGTGTGTTTCTATGTTCCTATCCATTCTGTGCAGTTAGCTATTTTCTTAAATAGTAATGCTGAAAAACTATAATAATACTAGAATCTACCTTTCATTAAATTGCACTATTTCATTGTTTCCATTATATCTAGTTTGTAACAAATATAATCTTACTACAAGTTGAAAGGATATTTTACAGAGAAGAAAATTGAGATTAAGATAAATTACTAACTTGCCCAAAAATATACAGCTTATAAACAGAATCTTTAAAATTGTAAGTAAATTCTCTGATTCCTGGATATCTGAAGGCTAACATAAAGAGATTGCAGTACCTTCTGCAGGATGTCAGCAATTGAATTGAAGGAATCCTCATAAAAATTCAGTTAGGGTTATATTTTGGGGGACAAAATGAATTCCTACATGAAGACATAGAAATCAGAAGGTGACTTTGGGGCTGACTACATAGCATCACAAAGTCTTAAGTCAAACTGAAAATAAAACTAAAGGACAAATGCAGGTGTTGCTATTGTCGAACATTGTAGATGTCCAACCAGGAAGCAGAGACCATGTTGGCTATTTGAACAAGAGAATTTTATATAGGAAGTGTTTACTAGTGTTAACTGAAAAAAAAAAAAAAAAAGCTAGGTAATGGAAAAGAATAGAAAGTCTAAGATAGTGGTCTTTAATCCAGGATTATTTTTCACTTGACTCTCCAATGTCATTTGGCAGGGTCTGGAGATAGTCTTGGTTGTCATAACTTATGGAGAGGGGTTATTGGCAGGTATTGGGTTAGGGACAGGAAGTTTCTATACATTTTGAACTACACAGAACTAGTCTTCTTAACAAAAAAGTATTCAGACTGAGATGACAGCAGCGCTGAGGCTGGGAATGTCCTGTTGGAAGTTGTGAGAGGTAGCAAATATAGAAAGAAGATGCTGTCCCAAGGCTTGGGAAATAAAAGGAGGAAATTAGAGTTACTAAATTTCAGATTAGAAAAGAATACTTATGTACTGATGTCTGAGAAGGGGCACCAGATAAGCTTGTGCTCATATCTTGCAGCCAGGTGGAATGGTAAAAATATTCTGCCGACTATTTGAGAAATAGTAAAATGGATCCAGCTCAGCTGAGATTCACCGTTGGTGCTAGCCACATGTGGGGTGCAACTATAGGGAATAAAAGATGACTTTGAGGTCTAATCTCAACATTAATAATTCAAGGTGATTTGGGAAAATACTGAATGGGTTTAGTTTTAGATTATTGTCCTCCAAGTGAAGTCATCCAGAAGTCGTGGAGGACTCTAGAGGCTAGAGTGATGATAATATATGTGTTCTCAACTGGATGTCAAACTTGAAATCAGAAGTGGAGATGAGATCAGCAAGGATGAAACTGTGGAAAGAGCAGCAGTGCTGAAGTTGTAATTGTCAGAATTGCCCCATTTAGGAACAGGAAATAAATACATCATGTTCTTAACATCATTATTGGAAGAGATGTTGATTTTTTTTTTTTATTTAGAAATGCTGCCATTCTGATGAAGCTTGGCTTCCATTTAATATTTACCAGGTCCTGTGGCTCTGATCCTTGAACTATCCTGGTTTTCACCAACCTGCTTTGTCTTTTTCATAGACTGAACAGTCTTTTTGTGATCCCATCTTGCTGGTGCTTCTTTCATAAAAAAATGTGTTTATACACAATTTTCCTTGTAGCTTTTAAAATTATTCTTCTTTATTTGTCAAAAAGATAAAAAAGTATGTGAAGTTATACTTGCCTTTAGGCATATTGTAACTCTTGTATACTAGAACAAAATTGTATTAGGTAAAACCTAAGGAATTATGTATGAGTAAAATATGGACTAAGGAAGTATATATGAGTAAAATAGGACATTAACTAATAATTTATGGGTATTGGCTTACCAGTTGTAACAAATACACACTTCTAAAGTAAGATATTAATAATTTAGGGGAAATTCTGCTTGGAGTGTGTGGGAGTTTTCTTTACTACAACATTTTCTGTAAATCTAAGGCTGCGAAACACAAATTTTATTTTTAAAAGATTTTACAGATAGTTGAAATTTGAAAAACAAGAAGATATCTATACCAGAATTCCTTAGTTGCCCACCTTCTTCCTCATAATTTTTGTTTATGCATCAATTCTCATCCCTGTTGTCATATTCTTAGAAAGACTAGTGCAGTCCTAGGGCTGCTGTAACAGAACAAAGTCTGGACGGCTTAAAATAACAGAAATGTTCTCAGATATCCAGATCAATGTATTAGCAGGACTGGCTCTTTCTTGAGGGGAATTCTCCATATTTCTCTCCTGGTCCCTAGTACTTGCTTGCAATCTTGCCATTTCTTGACTTATAACAGTATCACTCCAAGCTCAGGCTCCATCTTCATTCAACTTCTCCGTGTGTCTGCTCAGTCAATTAGTATACTGCTCATTATACTGAGGGCCCACACTAAATCCAGGATGATCTCTTTTCAAAATGCTTAACCCTATTTTCAAATAAGGTTATATTCAAAAATGCCAGGGGTTAGGACTTGGACATATCTTATTCTGGTGGCAACCCACTACATCCTGGATAGTTAAATTTAATAGTTGTGGGCAAGGATTAGTTTGAGCCACTACCAGTAATCATTTATAGACATAAATGTGAATTTGCTACACTTCTGTCCACTGAGATGTAAAGAAAAGTTTGCGTTTTCTAGGGAAGGTTTTCTTGTTTTCAAAAAGTAACAGAGGATAAATATAAGCAATGTTTCTTTGTATATTGGTATATCTAGATAAAATAACTAGAATTGTACCTTTTATGATCATATAAGTACCTTGCCCAATAACAAAGCCACAATATAGAGAAGAGTAAAATGAAATCAGAAACAGAGTTAGACTTAAAGCCTCCTATTCTCAGTCTTCTTATTCTCTTTGTAAGAATGTTTTTGTTTTGTAAGGCATTTGAATTGGGAGGGTCTGCTACTAGCTGCCAAGGAAAGTAAAACAGATACATTATCTATGTTTACATATTCCTCAAAAGAAGATTTAGTGGTCTCAGTCATCTAGTGGAAAATTTTAGAAAGTGTTTGGAAAGTTTTCTCACAATTTAATGTGATAGTGAATGCAAATTAACTTTTACGGAGTTAAAATATTGTTTAGAAGACATGCAATAACTAATTTTCAATATTAAAATTAAAAATATGGCCCTGAGCATTAACTAGTATATTTTGATACGGTAAATATTCTCTTTTATTAATTTTCTAGTGAGTGTGTATTCCTTTATAAAAGCAAATATAGATAGCATTAACCTCTTTACTTGATTTTTCATAGTTCTATATCAAATCATTGTATACTTGGGTTGGGCATGAGTTATCTGTTACCTTTCAAGTAAGGTTTTATTGTTTCTCATATAATAAGAATAAAAAAATAATTTCATTTGTATCTAAAGGACTATAGCTCCAATTCAGATACCAGATTTTTAAATTGGTACAGTTGCTTCCACATTGGAAATATCTTTTTCTTTTCAGTTAGGTCTCTTGTGAAATAACATTGAAACTTGAAATATATTTTCTTTAAGTCAGATAGCTTAAAAATTGTGTAGGACATTTCAACTTTTGTAAATTTCAACTTTTGTAAATTTATTTAGATGATTATTATCAGGCTCATTTTATTTTCAGGTTTTATTTTCAGGTTTATTTTCAGTTTCAGATCATAGTTTGCTTTTAATTTCATTGATATTATTAACCAATTTTATTTTTTTATTTGTACTATTGGTGGGCACTTTTTATGTGTTTCTCCTGTTTAGGCCATAGGACAATCTAAAGGCATCCTGCCATGGGTGGCACAGGTCAGGAACCCAACTCATCTTACTGTTGGAGGGAGAGTGAGAGGTAAGGGCTGTGTACCCTTGGCAAATTGATGTTCCCATATCAAAATGCTTGTTTCAGTAAAACAAGGAAATCCTATTGTTGTTTTAATGTTATTAATATGAATTTTGTATATCAGTTCTGATGTGACATTCCTTTCTACGCTGAATCTTTACACTAATACTTTTATGATTCCTTCTAACTAGAGAATTCATTTAATCCTTAAAACTAATAGGACTACAAAGACTGGTCATCACATACTGTGTTACTCTATACCAGAAGCTGATGAGTTCAATGAGAGGGAATCTTTAACAAAAGATATGGTGTGAAAACCTGGTATAACAGGCCAGGGTGGATCCAAAGAGACATTTCAGTGACATGTGTCCTTTGGGGCTACCTGTGCTCAGGCCCAGGATATAGAGTTCTTTCTGGTAAATGAGAAAGACAGAAGGATATAGACAACTCTATAGAACTTCACACTCACACACACACACACACAATCTCTGGATTAAATGGGCATTCTTCAAATACACTTAGATTTTTGGTTTCTATTTAAATGATACATACCTGTCAAATCACTACCCATGCAGTATGGCACGAATAATATAGATATGAAAAGTTCTTGTTTGAAGCTTTTGGAAAGAAGAGTGACTGTCAGAATTTTGATCATATCTGTCTTCTAAAGCAGCTATTCTGTTTCTCTTTGTTGTTATATTACACCTAATCAGCTCACACAGGTGCTGGATAGATCTCAGCAGCTTTCTTATACTTCATTGTGTGTTTCTGTTGATACAAAAAAGAATCCTGGAGCTGGGCTATTATTTATCAGTTTTTTCTTTTAACAACCCTTTTTCCATAGGAGATAGCTCAAGATATAAATGGATGAATACAGCATTCCTGTTTTCAGACTAAGTTGAATGCTTGTGTTAGTAGCCCCTTATCTCCATCTTTTGAAAATAATTGTTATACTTATTCATTTTTAATCAAGGAGTCCATCAATAAATATTTACTTAACAATTACTTTTGCAGACATGGCCCTTGTCCATCTGAAGCTTGTGGTCTAAATCAGAAAAGTATGCGCTAATACACCAGCACACAGCTGGCACATACTTCCCCTGAGGTCTGTGCCCAGAGGGGAAAGAACAAGACAATGACCAGGGAACATACTTGAGAGTTACAGGTATTCCCTTTAGTCCCTGTAGATAGGCAGAGCTTTTCTGAGGCCCTGCCCCTAAACTGACCTTTAAGGGATGAGAAAGAATTGGCTCAGTAGAGAGGTTTGCACACAGAGGACAAGCGTGCGTGAATTCTCTGTGGGCAGAGGAATTTGCTGGCATTAAGAGATGTGGGGTCAGATGGGACTGGTTGTTTCTGTACTCAGCAGTCTCTGGCCAGACTCCCTGGCTTCTTTGTGCCAGAGTTGTTCAGCTGAAACGTGAGAGTAAGGATACCTCCTTGCAGAGGATCAAAGATGATTACATAAAGTATTGTGTGTAGTAGGAACTACATTAGCCTCATTGTAATCATTATTTTGACTCATTTAACCTTCTGAAGACTCTTTTCTCCCTCTTACTTCATAGTTAAGCTTGTGTTTTACAGCAGAGGACAGGTTTCTCCAGAGTAGAAAAACCTCTGTGCATTTTGAAAACTATATAATTGGCTTAAACCAGAGCAAAGTCATCTTGCAGCTTTCATGGCTACTATTTTTATAGGAGCCTAGGCTTTAAATTTGAGAAAAAGAGAGATTGTAGTTTCTTTATATTGTTATTTCTTTAGTTACTTTAATCTTTTGCCTACACTTCAATGAAACAGTATTGCTCTGATTTTTTACCTTGGTAGTACTTAGTCAAAATCAAAACCTCTAAAACGAAAGAAACTCCCTGTGTTCAATTCTGTTTGTACTCTTCTGTGTGAAGATGGGGGTCTCAGACTTCTTCCATGAGTGCAGCTTCCACCTCATGAAGAAGGTACTTGAAGGAGGCTGTTAAATTGGAGGCCAGCATTGGTCTGCTGTGTGCAGTCTCTGTTCTGGATGTTGTCGTAGGTGGTGT
This sequence comes from Uropsilus gracilis, assembly GCA_004024945.1. Classification (NCBI taxonomy): domain Eukaryota; kingdom Metazoa; phylum Chordata; class Mammalia; order Eulipotyphla; family Talpidae; genus Uropsilus; species Uropsilus gracilis. Next base: position 4,142 of record PVHY01001381.1, on the reverse strand, counting down.
AATGAGATTGAGAAGGCAGAGAAGAAGGGGATATCAACTTTATTGCTCTTTATGTTATACTTTTATTTTCTCAAAGAAAATTCCTCGGTAATGAACAAAAATTGTTCATGCACTTTCACACAAACTAGGCATACCTCACAGTGAAGAGATCAATTTGTTGCCAGAAATTGTAAGAAAATTTCCTGAGTATGTTGTATGTTTCATATGTCATACTGCCATAATTGTTAAGAAAGTGACATTTTCTGATTTCATGAAAGATTGTATATGTATATATATGTATATATGTATATATGTATATATATGTATATATGTATATATGTATGTATATATATATATATAAAACACAGACACACAGACACACACACACACATACACACACACACATATATATATGGAGACTAGGTCTCACTATTTTTGCCCATGGAACCACAGGCTTACTTTGCCCGGGGTACCACAGACTCAAGCAATCCCCAGCCTCAGCTTCCCAGGTAGCTGGGATTAGAGGTGTGCACCACCACACCCAGCTAGTTTTTTAGAACTAGGTCTTGCTATGTGCCCCAGGCAGGACTCGAACCACGATCCCTGGTTCCAGCCGTGGCTTCATAGACTGCCGCTTACAAGCATGCGTCACTGTGCCCAGCCAAGATTGTATATTGTAATAACCATACAATGTCTTTTTTACTGGCAACCACTCTTGTCTCATCCTGAATATATTTCTTCAAGCATCACTTGTTTACGTCTTTTTGTTAACAAGAAAAGCAAAACAGAAGCCATGAAAGCCAGTATGATCACCCATCATTCCATGCTGCATTCATGCATTAGTGCTTTGAAGAAATATTTACTGAGCACTAACCAGGACCTAGCCCTAAGCAGGTGTCACAGATGAAACATGGGCAAGACTCTGTTTGCTCTGGTCTGTGTCTTTTGAGCACTAACAGTCGTAAGACAGTGCTTGTTGAATTGAAAACGCACCTTGTTTTTCTTTAGTTCTTGGCTTTCAGCTTTTACTATTTTGATATTTTGGTTAATGTTCTGATGGTGTTAAAAAATGTGGAATGAAGACATATTGTTGCTTTTTCAGTGTTACAGCAACCTATGCAGCACCAGATATACAAAGACACAAGTGCTTGTTTATAACACAAGCATTTATACACATCTTTTATATACTATATATTTTCTGATCATGCAATATATGTATATATGCACAAATACCCACATCGTACATGGGTACAGAGATACACATTACAGAAAACTTAGGAACTGGAAAAACCCAAGAGTTTATATCTGCTGATATTTTGGATTATAGTCTTGTTTTATTTTGAACATTTATGGTTATGTGTGTTAAGGAGTAATACTAATAGTTATTAGTCTTTCTTATAGTCTAGAGGTTATTATACTAAGCACTTATTAGGCACACATTTATAAATTGAATTATTCCAACATCCTTGAGGGAGGAGACTGGTATCTTATCCATGTTCTCTTAGCTGTTAAGTAAAAGATGTGTGATTGCTTGCATAGTGATGATACTTTAAAAAAAAAAAACCCTTTTTTTCTGCCAAGACTTTTTATTTTGTAGTTAGTTCCACATATTCAGATGCTTTAATATTTGAGGATAAATTAGAAATTAACATTGTCCTGGTAGGAGTGTTGCTTTGTAATAGGTAAATTTTTCATCTTGCTACTTTTTACTTAAGGGATAACTAAAGACAAATACAAGCAAACACTTCTATCCAAGGAATTTTTGAATGTGTTCAGAGGTTTACTTGAAACTTCTTACAGAGTTCTGAAGGACATTTATTTATTATTCATAAAATGTATTTATACATTTTATGCATACACTTTTAGCCATGTGGATGTTATAATTGTTCCTTAGACTAGCATCACATAACCAATTTCTGAAATTGAGTTATAGAAAGAAGTAAATGTCTCCATTTAAGGTACTACTAGAAGGTGTCCCATTATGGGAAGAAAAAAAATCATTCTTTATATAGAATGTAAAACCTGTGATCTCTATAGCTCTTAGACTGCAGTTTATTTATTATTATTTTTTTACTCTCAGGAGTTCATTTCTCATTTATTAAAAAAAAGTTCTGAAATAATTATTTGATTAAATACTTTACAAGGCCAAAGCATTATTTCTGGGTCCACTTAGCTGTCATGATTGAATCCTAATTGATTCAAGGAACAACAAGATATATCAAAAACATAAGGGTATGTCTGAATTAGGCTTCAATCTTCAAAGAAGTAGAGACAAGAAGCTAAATGAGGAGTATAGAAAAGAATGTGAAGAAAGGGCAGAGAGTCACAGTGAGGGCAGAACATGAAGCAGAAACACAGAAGGTTTACTCCTAGGTGGGGGCAAAAGAACATGCTAGGTGAAATTCAGGAAGATAATTCCCTGCTGTAGATCTACCTGGAGGGTCTCAGAGATTAGATGTGTGGTTTGTGCACTTAAGATTCCTCCTTTTGGCCAGTTATCCTCCTCTGAACTGCTTGCCATGTTGAGATTTGTGTTTTTCAGCTAAGTCTCTTTTTATTGCCTCTTCTTTTTCTCCCTACCTCCCACAAAAATATACCTTGCCAACAAATAACTTGCTCCCTATGTGTTGTTTATACTGAGAGTGAGAGTGTGTAAGGAAGTGCCAACAGGTCACTCTTGGAAGGTGGAATCCTTCTCATCCCCTTTCTGCAGCAGAGCTGTGGATAATGTTAACTACCATAAGCATCCTTGCTGAAGCCAGCCCTCAAGAGTCAGGGACTTGTGTAACTGAAACACACTCTTACCCAGCCCCTGACACACTTAGTGAATCCGGTCAACCTTCATAGCCATAAGAGCGGGCAGCCAGATTTCCTCAAGAAAAGTCCATACTCTGTATCAACGTTTCAGGACCTAAAATACTGTTTTGTTTTTTTAAGTGCTTTTTAAGTACTTTCATGTATGTAGAATGCAGGACATAAGAAGTGGCATGTATGGGTATTTCAGGACAAAAGAAGCTGTCATTCTTACTGAGCAGGAAAAAAATGTCAACCCCCACCCCCTACCCACCAGTTCCTAAGGCCCCTGTGCCCCTAGAGGATGAAATGCACAGCAGATGCCCACAACCTGTACAACTAATGCCAGAAAAGTGCTTTTGCCATAGTTGTTTCACCAATAGCCACCTCAAACCAGTAAAATTTTCAAATACTCTATTGCAAAAGTAACCGTTCAGATTAATGAGTGTACTTTTAAACTGTTTAAGAACTAAGCATAAAAGCACAGCTACTAGCCGATTACCCTCACAAGGGCTGCAGGCTCATATCTTAAAGATTAAACCTTGTCAGGATAGCAAAAGAATGACTCAGACTTGTAAAGTCTAGGCAATGTAAAACCAGGGCCAGAGCTCTACATTCATTTACCTCATTATTTCTTCACTATCATAAATATCCTAATGTACCAGAGACATGTGTGGATTAGATGCTTTTAAGTGTATGGCACTCAGAAGCCCAAATTCCTTACAATTAGGTGACATACAGATAAAGCCTACACCTAGGATGCCTTCTGGTTGCAACTTTGAAATAAGTAGGTGTGGAATTTTAGAAGGGAGCCCTAGGAGAGCAAAAACCATTTTGTTTTTGTACAAAAATTAAGTATGTCATATACAGAAATTAAGTTTATTAATAGTATGGTTTTTTATATCAATTTCTTGAATTTTATTATTATTAACAATAATAACAACCAGATGAGCAAAAAGAGGTAATGTGTCCCTTTCCCCATTTATCTTATTTTAGTCCTCTATTATAATTTTCTTAGCTGCCATTGTAGCTTTCAAAAAGCTTGTTCAATTACCGAACTACTACCCATTAAATTAGAAATGATGGGTTTACCAAAGAAATCAGCTATTATTTTGAAGTAAAAAGCATAGGCAAAAATGCTGCTAACCCTGAATGAATTTCCAGAAATCTTAACACCTTTTCAAAGCCAGTGTGAACAGTAGTACTGAGTTGATGTTTTTGAAATCTAACAAATTGTTTTTTTTCCCTTTTTCTTTATTTATATATAAATTTCACAACTTTGTAATCTCAAGGGTTTGCCCCCCTCTCCCTCCCCTCCCTTCCCCCCCCTTTCCCTCCTGTTCATAGTTGTGTGCTTCATTTTGGTGCTT